>OY101451.1:60022901-60025401 GCA_956483635.1 Panzeria rudis
CGATTTCTAAACATATATATATATATATATATATATATATATATATATATATATATATATATATATATATATATATATATATATATATATATATATATATATATATATATATATATATATATATATATATATATATATATATATATATATATATATATATATATATATATATATATATATATATATATATATATATATATATATATATATATATATATATATATATATATATATATATATATATATATATATATATATATATATATATATATATATATATATATATATATATATATATATATATATATATATATTATATATATATATATATATATATATATATATATATATATATATATACATATATATATATACATATATATATATATATATATATATATATATATATATATATATATATATATATATATATATATATATATATATATATATATATATATATATATATATATATATATATATATATATATATATATATATATATATATATATATATATATATATATATATATATATATATATATATATATATATATATATATATATATATATATATATATATATATATATATATATATATATATATATATATATATATATATATATATATATATATATATATATATATATATATATATATATATATATATATATATATATATATATATATATATATATATATATATATATATATATATATATATATATATATATATATATATATATATATATATATATATGTATATATATATTAGAGTGACCGCAAAAAATCAATGTCGGAATCTTGTTCGTCTTAACCCCATAAAACGAATCCCCTTTCCAGATATTGGGATAGCTCGTCGCTCAAAATTTGAAAAAAAATTGGCCAAAAAGTTGTCGTATTGAGCCATAACTCGAGAACGGTAAATAATAAAAACACGCACGATATTACAAAAGATAGCTTATTTTGTTCTTCAAAATTTATGTTATGAACAAAATTGTTGTAACTCTGAGTCAAACCGAGTTACGTCAGCCTTTAGCTCCGAAAACGTGACCTGGTGCCACCAGGAGCATACTTCATATATTATGTTATTATGTGATAAATTTTTAATTTTTTTGGTATATTTTTGAGTTTAAAGTAGAAATGTAATAAAAAACACAAGTAATACAGTTAAATGCAAGAACATTTTTATTTTAATATATAAAAATCAGGGATATATTCGATAATATTACATAGTTATCCAATTTATTATAGAGCTTTTGTTAAAGTACTTTTTGAAACGTCGGGATACAATGCTCGGCATTTGCTTACAACTTGTTAGACATATTGCTTTTGTTCTTCATCTTTTGTAAGAAGGTCGTTGAAGTCAGTTATTAATTTAATACCACGCTCAGCCATATCATTTACTACTTTTAATGTTTTGACAATTTTCAATCCTTCTTGGAAGTTATTATTTTGAGCCAGGTGTTTGGATTTTGTCTAAGAAAATCTATTTTTATATTAAATCGGTCAAAAAATTAAACGTTTCTTTGGAAAGTAAATTAACTAATCCTCCATCAACCAATTCTTCTAACTTTTCTTTCCTAACTTTTGGATTTACAACCCTAGCTTGCTCTGATGGTTCATCTGTGCTACTGAGCAATTTATTAGCCATTAATAACTTTTCATCGTCTGTAATGGTGGGATCAAAGAACGACAATCCAACCAACTCTGTATTCAAATACCACAAATGATTCGAAATTTAGTGAGTGCTATTTCTGCGATGTCCTTGTCACATTCTTTATAGTCTAATAGACTACGCAAAATGTCTAAATCTTGCTTGCGCTAGATGAGCTTTTGGAGCATTGAACCAAGCTTTACAGTAAATTTTAACTAGAAAACAGCAATAGCACTTACAGAACTTTCTTCTCCTCTAGATATCTTAAATTGGCGCCGAAAAATAAATATTTTAAAGCAGTAAATACCCTTTGCCATCCATCTGGCGTGATGAATGGCGCCTGGAGTTCTAAAACCCACAACATTGCCGTCTAGTGATCCTACAAATACGAGAACCAACTGCAACAGCTCCTTGTAGTCATCTCTTGGATGGTTTTCAGTTAATTTCTTTTTGAATTCAGCAGTAACATGTGCAATTAATTCTGGAGATAGCTGCTTTTGTATTAGATTGTCACTAATACCTGTGTCATATTTTTGTTTGTCTATCTTGGGCCACGCAATGAGAAATCTTTTGAAAATGTCTGGATGAGGTCCCGTGGTTGAACCCATTTTTGTGTCGAATACGCCTCTTAACATAATTTCCAAGATATGGTGACGGCAAGCTAGGTGCAGTAATTCTCTTCCTAACATTTGCTGCAATATGACGCATGCTCCTTTAAATCTTCCAGTGTTGGATGCTGTAGTATCAAAGCACATCGCCTTGGCGGTGTTGGCAAGACCCCATTGCTATAGGCATTCATATACGGCAATTGCTTGCTCCTCTCCTGAGCTGTTTTCTGTTAC
>OY101451.1:60030401-60198598 GCA_956483635.1 Panzeria rudis
TACACAAGTTCACTGCACAGTTTTAGAAACTTGAGCAAATATCAAAATATTTTTGATTTTTGCTCAGTTCACTGCGTAAATACCACAACCATCGCCATACACTAAACAAACGCACTGTACAGTGTCAGACTTGATGAATTTCCACAGGTGATGAATTTATATCATGATGAATGTCAAATTGATATCATGATGAAAATTCATCACGTATAGACTCAATTTATTAATGTTACATCAGCGTTATGATATAATCATCAGAGCTCAAGCTCAAATGAATATACAGTATTTATCGGTTATATGCATTTCCAAATTTGCACGGTTTTTGGTGCATATAAGCAGGAAATGCTTATATAAAAAATATTTCTGTGTATTTTCTATAACCAACGCATAAAAACAAGTGCATAAAAGCGGTAAATGCTTATAACCGGCGTGCATATAACCGATAAATACTGTATTATGATATGAAACGTCATTTCATTTGTTGTTTTTACTTTAATGTTAATTTTCTTTATTAGAATTAGTGAAAATTATAAGAAATAAATGTTTTTTAGTGAAAAACCAAAAATTTTATGATATTTATTAAATAAATCTTATTATAAAAATATTAATTTTTTGCTGGCGGTTATTGTTGCCCATATAAAGGTGTAAATGTTCGATCTTAGCTGTACGACGATGAAGAAAATATGATTCATCATGATATAAATTCATCAACGTCTACCCCTATGTATTGATGTGAATGAAAAATTTACAATTTCTCTGCCAGCGCTATATTAGGTGTTATGCTGAAAATTCTTTAGGTGTGGACACTACGTAGGAGACTAAAAATAACAACCCAGTGGTAAAAATACCTATTACGTAATCGCTGATGTAACCAATATTTAGTAGCTGCTAGTGATGACGCTTTGTCTTATTTTCCCATTTAGATTTAACATAAGCGTGTCATAGGTTGTTTAATCAGCGCGCTCTCGCTTAAAAAGTATGCTACGATGTCAGTACGTTTCGCTACTGTGTGATAACGTAATAAGTGGAACTGTAAGCGAGCTTGTTGTTAAAATAAAGTCCAAAAGTAGGCCACGATTTTTTACTTTGTACATATAAGGAATAAATTCTATGAAATACAAAGAAATTCTGACATATTATATTACATGTACATATTATATTATATATATATATATATATATATATATATATATATATATATATATATATATATATATATATATATATATATATATATATATATATATATATATATATATATATATATATATATATATATATATATATATATATATATATATATATATATAATATATATATATATATATATATATATATATATATAGATCAGGTATAGTTGATATTTCAAGAGCTATGTAGATGTATTATGGTTAAAGCCAGATTATCAGGTATGTGATGGAAATCTATTTTGAAAACGAATCACTTTTGTAAGTCCATTTTAAAGCAGTTCTCATAAAATTTTTATAATTTTTGTGATACAACTCTTTTATAATAAAGAAATATTAAATAAGTATTTCTTATTTTCTTCGACCTTAGTTTGTTAAATTACATTTAAAAATTGGAAATTGTTCGGAGAAACCGAACAAAAAACTGCGCTAGCAGCCCACTGTGTAATGAATGGACACACTCCAAATTTAAATGATGTAACAGTATTACAACAAGAAAATAATTATAAAAAGAGATTTACTTTAGAGATGTTACATATAATAAATACTCTCGTGAACATACGAATGAATTATAAATCATACACCGAAAATTGCGTGCATATATACAGACACATTATATCGAAATATAAACAAAAGAAAAAAATGTTCAGTAAGCTTATAACTCCCACTTAGAACGGATCGGCTTTACTCAAGAGTAAGGCATAACTAAGTTTTTTAAAAAAGCTCGTTTTTAATTTAAAAAAATTCATTCTAGTTTTAATTATAAAAATTGTGATACTTCCTTAAATAGTGTTTTTAATCAAGATATTTTTAAATAATTTATTATATAATTTGTTTGTTTTTATGTTTTGTAAAAATTTCTAGTTCCTGAAGAAGACCAACGACGGTGCTCGAAATATCGAATAAATATACATATTACCAATATTTAATAGAACAAAAGAACGAAGTTTTATTTAAACACATTGTTGTGACCTAGAGCCGAAAAAACCCAAATATAATAAAGAAATATTTTTATAATATATGTGATAAAATTGTCTTTAATAAAGAAATATTATTATACAATATTTAACAGCACAATCAAATTATGAAGAAAAATGTAGAATTAAAAAACATAAAGAAAAATGTAAAAGAATTTTTAATATGCAAACTGTTAACGATACAATCAAATTATGAAGAAAATTTTTCAAGTAAGCAGAATTAAAAAACAAAGAAAAAATGTAAAAGAATTTTTAATACATACATAAAACAGTCGTACATATTCATACAGAACAACAATAACTTACAGACGAAATATAAAATTAAACAGCAAAAGCTATGACGATAGCATGACGTCATTTCTCTGCTCATAATAACAAGTACAGCGCAGTTGCGTATGTGTTGCGCCACCATACACAATAATATCACTTTAAAAATTAAACAGCAAAAGTGATGACGATAGCATGACGTCATTTCTCTGCTCATAATAACAAGTACACCACACACAGCCAAGCAGACAAATATATATACATGCATACATATATATGTATGTACATATCAAATAAACATACTATCAGCAATATAACAAACTCAACGATAAACACACATACATACTAAAATTAAAACTTCATGCACACTCACGTACACAACTGATTACGTCACGCCCATACATACACATAGTGATGACGTCAATCAGTGATGCCAACTCTAACGATTTTTTCTCTGCCCCAAAATAATCATTCTAGCGCTGTTTCTCTGCCGCGAGACAAATTAGCGCTTTTTATCTGCCCATCCTCTGCCGGCAGCGCAGTCGCGTATGTCTTGCGCCACCATTACCCACCCATCTACTAACATACTGATTTTTAATAGCATTTTTAGTTTTTAGATACTTTGCTTAATATATACAAATGTATTTTGCTTTGAATTTTGCAAAACTAGCGATTATTTCGTCAGTATTTTTGTTGACTAAAATCATACTTTTCATTTGTTATTGTTAATTTTTCAAACAGCTGACTGTTTAACACTTTACACAATCTGCCCGAAGAAAAATTACGGACTGTTTCGTGTAAGAAGAAGAATAATATTTTTCTCTCAAACTCTCTCTCATTTACACAATCTTGCAGTACGGGAACAGTTTTCGTGCAAATCGGGATCCCGATGTTGAGTACGGGATCGCACCTAATAAATCTGCGTTCAGGTTTATACAAGTGATGGATAAACGTCATGATAAGTTAAGCGAACAATTTCAAACAAATATATAGTACGTTTATACGCACGTGTTATTTACAAATGAAAACGTAGTGCTACCTAGTATTGTTTTTTATTGTAACTTACTAAATATATTCACAAATAGATGAATAATTATTATTATAATCAGTGATTTAAAAAGTTACAATAAAAAAGTATTTGGCAGAATTTTACGTTTTTATTTGCAAATAAGCTCTGCGTATAAACTAGGTAATACAAGCTATGTTTCGTGAATATGAAGAACGGCTCTTAATGCCAGCCATACACTACACAAGTTCAGTGCTCAAGTCAGGCACTGCGTAAACGAAACTTGTAATACACACCATTCAAGTAACCTGCGCAGTTTTTTATTTTAAAGCTGCAGCGAAGGAGACAACATGTCCAAATACAGTGCTATTTTATTGCTTACTATATAAATAAAAATAAAGCAAAGACAAAAAATTCGCTTTTTTTATTCAATTTCGCGTAGACTTCGACTTTTATGATTCTCTTGCTGTAATCGGTGCTTTCAATATGCCATAATGCAAACGATTCTCCGTAAAATTCTACAAACTTTGTCCAGAACATTTTTTCTGCGCTCATGTTTTGGTTTTAACTCTTCAAAATCGCGATACAACTGAGCGTTTGCAACATACACTACACAAGTTCACTGCACAGTTTTAGAAACTTGAGCAAATATCAAAATATTTTTGATTTTTGCTCAGTTCACTGCGTAAATACCACAACCATCGCCATACACTAAACAAACGCACTGTACAGTGTCAGACTTGATGAATTTCCACAGGTGATGAATTTATATCATGATGAATGTCAAATTGATATCATGATGAAAATTCATCACGTATAGACTCAATTTATTAATGTTACATCAGCGTTATGATATAATCATCAGAGCTCAAGCTCAAATGAATATACAGTATTTATCGGTTATATGCATTTCCAAATTTGCACGGTTTTTGGTGCATATAAGCAGGAAATGCTTATATAAAAAATATTTCTGTGTATTTTCTATAACCAACGCATAAAAACAAGTGCATAAAAGCGGTAAATGCTTATAACCGGCGTGCATATAACCGATAAATACTGTATTATGATATGAAACGTCATTTCATTTGTTGTTTTTACTTTAATGTTAATTTTCTTTATTAGAATTAGTGAAAATTATAAGAAATAAATGTTTTTTAGTGAAAAACCAAAAATTTTATGATATTTATTAAATAAATCTTATTATAAAAATATTAATTTTTTGCTGGCGGTTATTGTTGCCCATATAAAGGTGTAAATGTTCGATCTTAGCTGTACGACGATGAAGAAAATATGATTCATCATGATATAAATTCATCAACGTCTACCCCTATGTATTGATGTGAATGAAAAATTTACAATTTCTCTGCCAGCGCTATATTAGGTGTTATGCTGAAAATTCTTTAGGTGTGGACACTACGTAGGAGACTAAAAATAACAACCCAGTGGTAAAAATACCTATTACGTAATCGCTGATGTAACCAATATTTAGTAGCTGCTAGTGATGACGCTTTGTCTTATTTTCCCATTTAGATTTAACATAAGCGTGTCATAGGTTGTTTAATCAGCGCGCTCTCGCTTAAAAAGTATGCTACGATGTCAGTACGTTTCGCTACTGTGTGATAACGTAATAAGTGGAACTGTAAGCGAGCTTGTTGTTAAAATAAAGTCCAAAAGTAGGCCACGATTTTTTACTTTGTACATATAAGGAATAAATTCTATGAAATACAAAGAAATTCTGACATATTATATTACATGTAGATTACAATATAAGTACTCAGATTGCTCTCTTAGAACGTCATCGGGACATCGGCGATTATTATCTAGTAATGGTCTGCATCGGATTTATTAAAAGGCATTTGAATACATTCACATGTTTTGAACTACGCAATCGATTTCATTCAATGTTGAAAAATCAAATGAATGAATACACAAAGCAAAAGACAATCAAAAGCAACTTGAATTGAAAAGAAATAAATACTACAACACTCAAATAAATATAATAGAGTAAAATGTGTTAACTACTCGAGTATAAAATTATTTGAATGTTTACTCAAATAAGAGAGTTTATTTAAAGTGCTACCAGTAATTTTTACGTTTATTTGTTCGTTTTTAATTTTGCAAAGCGAACACAGAATTTCATGTTTTTTAGTGTCTGTATGTATGCCTATATGTATGTGTGTGTATATGTATGCCTGCTTTTAAAGGAAAGTAATAAATAACATAACACAAAGCCATTTGCCTATGAAATTACTCGTTAATGTATTCAAACACTCAAATAATATTTGAATGTTTTGTGTATGAATATAATTGCGACCGAACATTGCTATGGTTTGGTATTTTCAAATGAGTTTCATACATATTCACAACAAACTTGTAAACCATATGCGTCGTTTGAATAGCAGTAAGCATTACATTCACTTCATTCACTCTTGTGGTTTACAACATTTACTCTCGCCGTTCTATTTGAGTGTTTATTATTTGAATGAATGTTGTTTTCATTGTGTGCAGTCAAACAAATGAATGTAGTCATGCTACTCTCCATTATCTAGGTACTTCGTTTCATTTACCACTGGGAATGAGTGAGTTAAACAATCTAGCTGAAAGAGTATTAACTCTTGAAACAGCGGTAGCAGAAATAAAAAATACAATGTCAGACAAAATAATAGCACAAACAAATGAAAGTAAAATAAAAATAAAAAACGAGATCGAGTTATTAGAAAAATATGTTAGGAAACAAGAAAACTCTAAAGTTCCGCATGATTTACGCATAAATGGCATTCCTCAAAGTAATATTGAAGATCTTTTCGAAATCTACAATCTGTTATGTGAGACGGCTCAAATCAATCCTCCGATGGTTAACCAAATTTATCGAGTAAGAATCAACAAAAACAATAACTACATAAATAAAAAAACGAACGTTGTTAAAACGCAAGATGCCGCAATTATAATAAAATTCTCCAGTCCGTATGATCGGAATTATATTCTTACATGCATAAAAAGTTATATGAAGGAGAAGAAAAAAAAAACTATCTTCGTTTAAACTTAATTGGCTTCAATAGCTCAACGCCATTCTACATTAACGAAAACCCAACTCTAGAAAATCATAAAATTTTTGTACGTGCTAGTAGGCTAAAAAACGATAAGGCGATATCAGCAGCGTTCACTCACCGAGGAATCGTTTATGTAAAAACCTTTGAAATTGATGACTCGGTGCGGATTGATGAATATGATACATTAAACCAGCTTTTTCATCTACATAATAATGCATCAAATATTTTACAATAATCCAATTTGTCTGTTACTTAAGATTTTAATTTTGCTGCTAAAGATAAAATATTTTTACATTTATTTATTACTAAATTTAAAAATTATCGCCAGAATAAATATACTTGTCCTTATTTGCTTCTATCTTCTTAACGAAACGTTTATTGTGCTTTTTAAAAACTTATATTCGCTTGCATTGTTAAAACAACTTTTTTATATAATGATAATAAATTCTAACAATACGAGGGATGGCTCTAGAGAAAATTTAAGTACCATGATAAGAATTCTTTCAAACAGTGTTTCTGGACTTAAGATATGCAATATTAATGCTAAACAACTTTCTGATATAATTTGCTTTTCTAAGACATGGTTCTTTCCGGATGTTGATAGTAATATGTACAATCTAAACGGCTATCGTCTCTTTCGTTCCTATAGAACAACGAATGGTGGTGGTGTTGCTACATACATAAAATCAAATGTTACCTGCAAGGAGAAATGCAAAAATGAAGTCGGTTAGAACGTTGAGTACTTTTTAATAACAGCGAAACTGTTAGTTCGGACAATATATAGACCTAACAGAAGTATCAATATGGACTCCATGATAGAAAAGTTAAGTACTTATACTCTTGGATACGACCATATAATCTTAAGTGGGGACTTTAACGCAAATATACTTAACGATAATAGTTTAGTAGAAGAAATGAGTCCCATTGGGCTGAACTTGATCAACTATATATTTCCAACACACTTTACGTCCACTTTCAGCACTTTACTTGATATCTGCTCTGTTAACAATAGCACTCATCTGCTACTCTTCGATCAGCTATCTGCACCCATGTTTTCACGTGATGATTTCTTATTTTTATCATACGATTTTAAACTTGTAAAAAGCACGCAAAAACAAACTTTCCAATATAGAGACTTCAAAAATATAGACTATCAGTCCCCTGATGCCGAATTATCATCTCTAAATTTGAACCATGTGCTTTGTACTTTAGCTGTTGATGAACAAATTAACTTTACCGATCGCAATCTGAGTTATCTATATGATAAATATGTACTTATAAAATTTAGAGTCCTGGAAACGCTTTAGAACACCAGAGCTTTACGAAGACTTCAAATACTCTAGAGCTGCTGTTAACACAAAAATAAGACATGCCAAAGTAATGTTTTATCAAAATAAATTCCAAACACGCATTGACTCCCACAAAAAATGGCGAGAAATTCACAAAATGGGTTTAGTCAATCGTAGCAATGCTGATACACAAGTAATAGACGTAAACCAGTTAAATCAACAATTTGCAAATATACCCATGCGACAAATGAACATTAATTTTTACAACAACGTCGTTTTGAATCAGCACTTCTTAATATATAAATCATTTCTTATATATAAGTCATTTCTTAATATTAAATATAATGCTGTTTGATATGATGGAGTGTATCCAAAATTTATCAAACTTACACGTTAGTTCACATAACCCGTATGTTAAATACGATTACTACGTCTACGTTCCCATCTGTGTGGAAACATGCCAAAATCTGATAAAAGCTTTCGACCTATTGCGATCTTACCATACCTATCAAAGGTATTTGAAAAATTAATACATTCTCAAATAAGCCGTCATTTGTATATTAACTCGTTGTTAAGTGAAAGACAGTCTGGATTTAGTCCAAAGCATAGCTGCCTTACTACTTTGATTAGCGTTTCTGAGGAAATATGGTGCCAATTGATAAACGCCAAATGTCATTTCTTATACTGCTTGACCATTCCAAGGCATTTGACACGGTACATCATACAATTCTCTGCCATAAGTTGAAACATATGTGTAGTTTTTCCTCAACTGCGATAAGGCTTTTATCTTCGTACCTAAGTGATAGAAGTCAAAGTGTTTGTAATGATTCAATGATCTCCTGCAGGTATTCAATGCCAAGAGGTGTACCACAGGGCTCGATACTGGCCCACTATTGTATTCGATATATGCTAACGACCTTCCATTGTATGTAAAACATTGTCAAATACAAACGTATGCTGATGATGTACAACTGTATATTAGTTGCAGTGTTGATGACGCAGATAATTGTGTGCGGTTGATAAACCAGGATCTACATCAAATTTACTTATGGGCATCTGCAAATGGATTAACTTTAAACCCCCAAAAATCAGGTGCTTTAGTCGTGGGACTTCCTAAAAACTTCGCAATGAGTCTCCCACCAATACATATTAATAATATGACCATAAGCTTTGTGGAATCTGCTAAAAACCTCGGTGTTATATATAATAAAGAACACAATTTGTCAGATCACATTAAAACAGACTGTGGGAAACCCTTTGCTATGATTCGGAATCTTTGGATGACACAATATTTCACACCGATTCATATCCGGATGCTATTAGCTAAAACTTATTTATTGCCAACTCTTATGTATGGTTGTGAGCTGTTTGCTAGTTGCGATGCTGTAAGTAGGCGAAAGAGGCAAAGGTCCTCTGGAAACAATACTCGCGAGGCGCAATCAGCTGGATTATCAGTTGAGTGTACATACCTCCATTCGTTAATGGCAGACAGTGCTAGAATCTTGGCTACACGATTCGCCACATAGACTTTTAACCGCTTTTTGAAGCTGTCCAGAACACGACACACCTTATCTAGTAGTTGACATTAGTATTGCTAAAATTGTAGCAGCACTCAATGCCAATCTTGGAATCGTTTCGGCTTTTACCGGAGCAACCTTCGTTTTCTATTGTAGCAAATTGACAAATACTTCACCAGATTCAGAGATGACTCGAGCATATACGACCGCAGCATAAGCTATCTTCGAGGCGTCACTAAACCCATGAAGTTCAACATACGATGTATTCGAAGTGTATCCCAACCACCGCGTGATGCGTATTTCTTCCAAACATTTTAACTTTATTTTAAACTTAAGCCATTCGGTTTTAATATTATCTGGCAACGTGTCATCCCATTCCAATTTCAGTTTCCATAGCTGCTGAAATAATATTTTTGCTGTAATAGTTGTACGTGATAATCAGCCTAAGTCCCAGTTTACACTATGCAAGTCTTATTGATCAGCTTCTTATTCAGGTGGGAGAAAAATAGAGAAATGTGTATGCATTTCTCTGTCTTTCTCACAGCTGAATAAGAAGCTGATCAGTAAGACTTGCACCGTGTAAACGTCGACTAAGGGATCAAAAAGCTTAGCAGCGTCTGAAAGTAAACTGCGTTTTGTTAGCGTATTAGAAAAAATAAATTCGATTGAAAAACAAAAACAATCACTGTTTGTGTTCTAATAAAGACCAAGTGTTTTGGACATATTTTCTTCTGAGGTGAATTCCGCCCGATTCCAATAGTGTGCAAAGTTGTATTTTGTAGTTTTAAAGCGCTTTCAAAGTCTCTGGTCCTGATATGACGTCTCGTAGACTGATCACTCCACAAAATGAATTGGAAAGGTTGATGTTCCTTACAGACATTTATTTGTCTAAAAATTTTTTCCACCTACATAAGCGAAGCGACAAGTCGTTTTGAAGTGCAGGGCCAGTTAACAATTCTTCGTTTATTGTCGTTTGAGGAGGCCTTTTGTTTCGGCCATCAAAAACCACGCGTAGTTTTGTGGTTGTGCTACTCTCCCTGAGTACACCGTGATGGGGAAAGATATAAGCATTTTTTGGAATTGAATAGGGGTACTCATCGAGCTTTCTCATATGGTTTAATGTTTCGTATTCTATCATAAAATTTCTGTATTCTTCGGCGAATCTGGGCTTATTTTTAAATCAAGCTTCCAGCTGCTTGAGATGTTTAACTGCATTATAATCCGTGTGGAAAAATGTTGGCACAGATTGACCATTTAATAAACTCTGAAAGGGCAGTTAGTAGTAGGGAACTGGGGCCATGGCCCCAATTAAAATTTTAAAATCTGGGTAATTAAAATTTGAAATTTTAATTGTTAAATAAACAAAAGTGTAATTTAATACCCGTGGGAAAAAAATGAAAGTACCCTGTAGGTAAAATGTTGGTAAAAAATTGTGATGAATTATTATTGAGTTAAAGTGTTAGTGTGAAATTATATTATAGATAATGTTTTGTGTTATATGAATTTCGGATATGGGTGTATCTGTGGGTGAGTGGGGTTCGATACCTACCATAGACCCTGGATGTTTTGCGTTGCTTCGTGGGTTGTGGTTGTGTTGAGATAGTGACCTAGGAACAATTGATTGAGTATAGACTAGATGGTTCTTATGGGGTGATATTGAGACATTGGGTAATGAGTTCGGGACTTGGTAGTATTGGCTTACTATAGACAATGTGGTTCTTATGGGGCCATATTGAGACATTGGGTAGTGAGTTTGGAGCTTGAAAGTATTGGCTTAGTATAGACAATGTGGTTCTTGTGGGGTGATATTGAGACATTGGGTAGTGAGTTTGGAGCTTGAAAGTATTGGCTTACTATAGACAATGTGGTTCTTATGGGGTAATATTGAGAGATTGGGTAGTGTTTTAGTTTATATGTGGAAATAAAGAGCGTAGACAAGTTTGGTGACAACGTCACCAAACTTGTAGATAAAAAATCGACTTGGGTTCCTACGGGGTTTATTGTGTCGCTGTTATAATTTTTTTTTGTTCTTAATAATTTTTTGTGATGCTTGTGTTTACATTTACTTTGTGCATGGCTGTGGGTGCGTGAATGTGTAGGGGATGGGGGTGTGTGTGTTTGTGTGTGTGTGTGTTTCTTTTTTCTTATCTTTAGATTTGTGAAGAATGTGTGTATGTCGTCTGTATTATTTGTTTTGCATGTATTATTTGTTTTGCAGAATCATGTTTATGGCTTTGTTTATTCAGCTGCACATGTTCTGAGAATGAGTCATCATTAGAAATGTCCGTCCACCAATTGACTGGTGGAGGGTTTGTATATTTTCAGAATGTGGTTATGGAAGTGTTAGAGGGGGGTGTTAAGTTACAATTAATATGTATGCATATACATACGTACATACAATAAGCGTTTGCTTTTTGTTTATAATATTTTTTTATGTCAAGTGGGGGTATTTGTTTTTTGCATCAAATAATCGCATGATCGTTTGGATTTGTAGCTGTGTTGCTTAGTATGACAGATGGTCTGAAATGTTTGTTTACGTTAAATATGCATGCTTAATCTTGTTGGTGTTTTTGTTTATTCAGGTGGATGTGTTGGAGAATGAGTCATCATCCTAATTTTTGTTTGTTGGTGAGGGTTAGTTAGAGGTTGTGTTTACATAAAGAGTCTGTACATGTGGATTGATGTCTACCCATCTTGTATATTTCTTTGAACATTCTACCCCACAGTAGGGCGACATTGCACAAAATTCACTTAAAATATTCCTTTTAATTTTTAAAAATCGTAAAATTTGGGTAATTAAAATTTGAAATTTTAATTGTTAAATAAACAAATGTGTATGTCTGTGTTGTGTGAGTGTGTCTATGTGATGTATGTACGTTTTGATCGATCTAGTATCTGTATAAATTTTGCTGTTTGTGAGTTGTTGTTTATATATGTAGGTATATGTGAGGTTGTTTTTATGTCTGGATGTATGTACATATTACAATTCTCTTTTATTATTTTTGTGTTTGATAGGTCAAATTAGAATTTCACAATATTACGCAATTTGAATTTTACAATGTGTTGTCCTTGATTTTGTGCTGATCGTGCGAATTCTTGCTGTTGCTATGTATATGAATTTCATCATATTTCTACATGTGGATTGATGTCTGTCCGTGAGAATATATATTTGTGTATGTGAGATGTTCATAGCTTGATGTTTTTTCAATTTGTTAGTGTAAGTATGGGGGGGGCGTGAGAATTTCTGTCTGAATGTAGGAATGATTTGGAGTTATGTTGTTAAAATAGTTTGAATTGTTTTTGTGGGCGATATGTGATGTACATATGTAGTATAACATGTTCTCATGTATGTGACCTTCCATCTTTTTTGTATGTTTATGCTAAAATCCGTTTGATTAGATCAGTGTTTTATAATACTGTGGACCTTGAAATTTTTTTATTTTGTCAAGCTTATCTTTGTTTTATGTATGTTAAATTCAATTTGTTTAAATTTAAAGTTTTAAAATGTTTTGTTTCTATTTATTTAAGCGTGTCCGTCCATTTATGACTCAACGTCAGTCGGTTGGTGAACGGTTTGTATATTTTCATTATGTGGTTATGGAAGTGTGAGAGGGGAGGAGGAGCTGTGTTAAGTTCTACTAAATGTTCTGAGTACGCAATCGCATGGGTATGAAATTTGCCAATATGTGTACATACTTATGTACATATCTACAAAGTTATTTGATGTATGCATGTAAATAGATACAAATAAGTGTTTGCTCTATGTTTGTATTCATTTTGTTCAAGTGAGAACTTTTGTTTTTTGTTGCAAAATATTCGCATGATCGTTTGGATTTGTAGTTGTGTGTAGCTAATAAATATGCTGATATATTTTATTTTAAATTTGAAATATGTATTTTGTTTGCAGAGGTTTTTTTATGTACAAGTGCATTTCAGTTGTTCAATATTTTGGGACCATAGTATTGATAACCAGAGTTTTTGAATAGGGTTAATGAAGTTGTGATGGATATTTTGATTTCTTTATTTTAATGTAACAATTGTAGATAGATGTTGGGGTGACATTATTATTTTATGGGGTTTTGTCTGTCCGACTATTGCTTCGTTGGTGAGATGAAGATGTCGTTATTTATTTAAGAAACAGTGTTTTGTATTGCTAGACAAAGGAATTTGAATTTCACAATACATAGTATGAAATTTTATTATATGTTATGTTTGTGTATGAGTATTACGTCATCACTTTTTTGTAGGTGTGTTGGGTTGAGTGTGTGTATGCGATATATGTCTGTTGTGATCGATCTAGTATCTATATAAATTTTGCTGTTTTGTAGGTTGTTTATGTATGTATGTATGTATATAATTTCTTTTTGAGGTTGTACATATTAATTTTTCTTTTAAATTTTTTTTATGTATTCCTAATTCTGCTGACCTTATTATCAGCACATTAACTTTGTCATTAGGTTTGTTAAACTTCATATTAAAAAGAATGGAGACTGCAACCATACCAATAAACTTAGGTAATGGTATAATCTATAATTTCAACTTAAGCGTAACAGTTAGCATAATATATAGTGCAGTATTTCTGGCAGCTCAGCTTGACAAATTGTTTCAACAACCTGTCAATGATGATCCTTCCACTGAACTTGATAATGCTGGCCATAACCATATTCAGCCCAGTAATGATGATAATGATCTGCCCGATGGCAACGCTGTGGGAATGTAAGGGTTAAGGGATATTTTTGTTTATCATTTGAACTGTACAGATAAAGATTGTATAGTCTTGAGCTTATAATGGTAGTTGATGTGCATGTACATCACTATTTTTTTTATCACTTTGTGTGATTGGTTTGCAATGAGCTCTACACGAGGACCAGAAGATTAATTTTTTATGGGGGAAGTCATGGAAGGTTTTCATGACTCAGGAAATTTATTTTAGTATTCGGCGGTTATATTTTTGAGGGCGAACGATCTATCAATATACTTATTACATGGTTGTTGTTCTTTAATTTGAATGCTTATACCTATACATGGAAGACAGGAACATTAGTTATTTCTAATTTTAATGAGTTTATTTGATATACAAAGATATTTCTTTACATTAAATATTTTATCAAGTAGGGATTTTATAAGTTAACTTTTCTCTTGACCGCTGGAAAGTAGTAGATGCTATTAGTATGCTGTGATCGATTGATAATCTTTGTATTGATGTGTTCTATTGTTTGAGTTTCGTTTTATTTTTCCGAAGCGTGTCATTGAACGTACATATGTATGTATATTACTTAATAATACCTACATTTTTTTATACTGATTTGCTAAACAAGGTTAGTTTATTTTTTATTTTTTTATTTTTGATGCGCAGAGTAAAGCTGGTTGTTTTAAAACACCAGCGTTTAATAAAACATTCTAAAAATATGAAAGAAGCAAGTGTTTATTATAGAGATTGTGATGATACATGTTTGAAAAATTTTGATACCAATAAATGCAAAATCTAAGATGAAAGTAATTATTTAGACTTTCTAGTTTAATTATTTGAATTAATGTAAATTCAAATTATTATTATGAATGAGATTCTGTAAAATCTGTTGACTAATTCCATACCGAAACTGAATATACAAATACGTACTATTTTTAAAACTCATATTAATTACTACACACATCCTTGAAAATTCAATTTAATTGTAGATATATTTCGGAATATTATTACTCGATATCTTGTTGAATATTATTAAATTACAGGTTGATAAGAAGTCAACTACCAAAATATTCCCATTAGATTCATGTGCTTAATTCAATACCATAAGGGGATAGTCTTAATAAAAACATAAGGGAGAACTTAAAAAAGCAAATATATAGGCCTTTTATAGTATACATGTACAGATTTCGATTGTATTTAGGAATCAGTGAATATACCAAACTCAAATATTGTTAGATAACTGTAAAAGCATATTCCATTTGCTTACAGTTATCATATTAAGTATTCCTTTAATTCAACATTAGACATATGTACTATATATACATGCATATTTAGAATATTTATAAGAGAATTTTTAAATAATAATGTATCTATGTATAGTCACATTAAAGAAAATTATAGTGAACGAAAAAAACGCATTACTAAACTAATTTCGATTTATATTATCAAGTCATCAAGTTCGAACACACTAGAAGGTTTTTTATACGATGATGGTCGATATGATGACGTTGCTAACAAACTAACTGAATTGTTAATGAATTCTACTTAATTATATGGACAGGTATCATCTCCTCGTGTAACCATCTGAATTAGTTTCGAAAAAATTATTACTAATTAGTCATATAGTAAGGATGATTATGAATATGTTGGATAAGTATGTACTACATTCAAATGTAGTACTATGATGTAACACAGGATTTTACAAATAAATCAAATTATCTAAGTTATTTAGTTGTAAACAACTTGTATTACTATGGTATATGTTATTACCTACCATATTCCATTCTTCATTGGTTGAAGAGTCATAAAATTTTAATTTAGATGATGCAAGGGAAGCTTACATCATTTACAAACGTTTGGATACATATTAGATTAGACCCATAGAAATTTAATAACTTAATTGTTATTAGATTAGACTTAAAATACCATCAAGATTACACAATTGTCAAAATGTTTTATCATTATGTGTAGAAAACAAGAAAATTCAAAGCATGAAACAAATTAAATTAATAACGCATTTAAGTAATAAAACAAATACTAGGATCGCCGGGTGATCGAAATTCAAACGGGGATATTTCTGGGGAACTTCTGGAATTTTGAGGATTTTCGGTAAAAAAGTATATTACGCACATCTATACACAAATATCTTTTTAACCATATACATATGTATGTTTCATTAATATTGGTGGACAATAAGATACTTAAAAGTGTACGACAAAATTGTGTAGTCTATTTATATATAAGATGTAGCTCACTAACTTTAGAAATATCTAACAATGTATTCAACAAGGATTTATTTCAAATAAAATACATTGAACTCTTAAGTTTAACTGCTCTGAGGGAAATGTTATACCAATTGTTTTGAATGTACTTGTTGTATGACTAGTGAAAATGAGAATGGTACAAAATCTTCCTGAGTTGTAACCGGTGAAAATAATCACATCACAAAACTAGAACAAAAATGATAGGAAAATTCCTTCATTATACACCAGATTTTGTTCCAAATTAAAATCATTTGTTGGTAGTACAGTAATTTAACTAGTATTAAGACCCCATCACATGACAAGTAGCTTAAGTTTGGGACTAGAACCTATCACTGGGTATCTTGATTATGTCAATTGAACCCTTGGCGAACCAGTCACGTGAACTGTCTTGTGACAGGTTCTTTTCTCTCTCTAGGGTAATTGAATAGGTTAGCGAAGAATATTAGTTTCAATATCCGCCATCGATTATTAGATAAAAATTCATTTTAGCAAAAATTTTTTATTAAAGAATGCCGTCGGAAAAAAGATTTGGAAATAGTGTGTGTGTGAATGAAAGAATATAGCTAAAAGGTTGTATGCTTTAGCCCTTGTCTTACAGATCGTTTTTTATTGTTTTGAAACATATCAGGATTATTATGTATGCAGTACTCGATCTCTGTTTGCTGGTTAAATGATTAGATTGATACCTCATCACGTGCCTACTACATTTACAGAGTTTTACTAATTGTCTTTGTTGTTCACCTTTTTAATAATAATATCCGTTAAACTTTCATTTTATTGACAATTTCAAGTAAATATATTATTGGGATTGTCTAATCAACAGAATTCTTGTACAAGCATAAATTGAATTTTCAAGGATGTGTGTAGTAATATGAGTTTTAAAAATAGTACGTACTTGTATATTCAGTTTCGGTATGGAATTAGTCAACAGATTTTACAGAATCTCATTCATAATAATAATTTGAATTTACATTAATTCAAATAATTAAACTAGAAAGTCTAAATAATTACTTTCATCTTAGATTTTGCATTTATTGGTATCAAAATTTTTCAAACATGTATCATCACAATCTCTATAATAAACACTTGCTTCTTTCATATTTTTAGAATGTTTTATTAAACGCTGGTGTTTTAAAACAACCAGCTTTACTCTGCGCATCAAAAATAAAAAAATAAAAAATAAACTAACCTTGTTTAGCAAATCAGTATAAAAAAATGTAGGTATTATTAAGTAATATACATACATATGTACGTTCAATGACACGCTTCGGAAAAATAAAACGAAACTCAAACAATAGAACACATCAATACAAAGATTATCAATCGATCACAGCATACTAATAGCATCTACTACTTTCCAGCGGTCAAGAGAAAAGTTAACTTATAAAATCCCTACTTGATAAAATATTTAATGTAAAGAAATATCTTTGTATATCAAATAAACTCATTAAAATTATTAAAAATATCGGATGTGAAAGTGATAGAAATAACTAATGTTCCTGTCTTCCATGTATAGGTATAAGCATTCAAATTAAAGAACAACAACCATGTAATAAGTATATTGATAGATCGTTCGCCCTCAAAAATATAACCGCCGAATACTAAAATAAATTTCCTGAGTCATGAAAACCTTCCATGACTTCCCCCCTAAAAAATTAATCTTCTGGTCCTCGTGTAGAGCTCATTGCAAACCAATCACACAAAGTGATAAAAAAAATAGTAATGTACATGCACATCAACTACCACTATAAGCTCAAGACTATACAATCTTTATCTGTACAGTTCAAATGATAAACAAAAATATCCCTTAACCCTTACATTCCCACAGCGTTGCCATCGGGCAGATCATTATCATCATTACTGGGCTGAATATGGTTATGGCCAGCATTATCAAGTTCAGTGGAAGGATCATCATTGACAGGTTGTTGAAACAATTTGTCAAGCTGAGCTTCCAGAAATACTGCACTATATATTATGCTAACTGTTACGCTTAAGTTGAAATTATAGATTATACCATTACCTAAGTTTATTGGTATGGTTGCAGTCTCCATTCTTTTTAATATGAAGTTTAACAAACCTAATGACAAAGTTAATGTGCTGATAATGAGGTCAGCAGAATTAAGAATACATAAAAAAAATTTAAAAGAAAAATTAATATGTACAACCTCAAAAAGAAATTATATACATACATACATACATAAACAACCTACAAAACAGCAAAATTTATATAGATACTAGATCGATCACAACAGACATATATCGCATACACACACTCAACCCAACACACCTACAAAAAAGTGATGACGTAATACTCATACACAAACATAACATATAATAAAATTTCATACTATGTATTGTGAAATTCAAATTCCTTTGTCTAGCAATACAAAACACTGTTTCTTAAATAAATAACGACATCTTCATCTCACCAACGAAGCAATAGTCGGACAGACAAAACCCCATAAAATAATAATGTCACCCCAACATCTATCTACAATTGTAACATTAAAATAAAGAAATCAAAATATCCATCACAACTTCATTAACCCTATTTAAAAACTCTGGTTATCAATACTATGGTCCCAAAATATTGAACAACTGAAATGCACTTGTACATAAAAAAACCTCTGCAAACAAAATACATATTTCAAATTTAAAATAAAATATATCAGCATATTTATTAGCTACACACAACTACAAATCCAAACGATCATGCGAATATTTTGCAACAAAAAAACAAAAGTTCTCACTTGAACAAAATGAATACAAACATAGAGCAAACACTTATTTGTATCTATTTACATGCATACATCAAATAACTTTGTAGATATGTACATAAGTATGTACACATATTGGCAAATTTAATACCCATGCGATTGCGTACTCAGAACATTTAGTAGAACTTAACACAGCTCCTCCTCCCCTCTCACACTTCCATAACCACATAATGAAAATATACAAACCGTTCACCAACCGACTGACGTTGAGTCATAAATGGACGGACACGCTTAAATAAATAGAAACAAAACATTTTAAAACTTTAAATTTAAACAAATTGAATTTAACATACATAAAACAAAGATAAGCTTGACAAAATAAAACAATTTCAAGGTCCACAGTATTATAAAACACTGATCTAATCAAACGGATTTTAGCATAAACATACAAAAAAGATGGAAGGTCACATACATGAGAACATGTTATACTACATATGTACATCACATATCGCCCACAAAAACAATTCAAACTATTTTAACAACATAACTCCAAATCATTCCTACATTCATACAGAAATTCTCACGCCCCCCCATACTTACACTAACAAATTGAAAAAACATCAAGCTATGAACATCTCACATACACAAATATATATTCTCACGGACAGACATCAATCCACATGTAGAAATATGATGAAATTCATATACATAGCAACAGCAAGAATTCGCACGATCAGCACAAAATCAAGGACAACACATTGTAAAATTCAAATTGCGTAATATTGTGAAATTCTAATTTGACCCATCAAACACAAAAATAATAAAAGAGAATTGTAATATGTACATACATCCAGACATAAAAACAACCTCACATATACCTACATATATAAACAACAACTCACAAACAGCAAAATTTATACAGATACTAGATCGATCAAAACGTACATACATCACATAGACACACTCACACAACACAGACATACACATTTGTTTATTTAAGAATTAAAATTTCAAATTATAATTACCCAAATTTTACGATTTTTAAAAATTAAAAGGAATATTTTGAGTGAATTTTGTGCAATGTCGCCCTACTGTGGGGTAGAATGTTCAAAGATATATACAAGATGGGTAGACATCAATCCACATGTACTGACTTTTTATGTAAACATAACCTCTAACCAACCCCCACCAACAAACAAAAATTAGGATGATGACTCATTGTCCAACACAACCACCTGAATAAACAAAAACACCAACAAGATTAAGCATGCATATTTAACGTAAACAAACATTTCAGACCATCTGTCATACTAAGCAACACAGCTACAAATCCAAACGATCATGCGATTATTTGATGCAAAAAACAAATACCCCCACTTGACATAAAAAAATATTATAAACAAAAAGCAAACGCTTATTGTATGTACGTATGTATATGCATACATATTAATTGTAACTTAACACCCCCCTCTAACACTTCCATAACCACATTCTGAAAATATTCAAACCCTCCACCAGTCAATTGGTGGACGGACATTTCAAATGATGACTCATTCTCAAAACATGTGCAGCTGAATAAACAAAGCCATAAACATGATTCTGCAAAACAAATAATACATGCAAAACAAATAATACATACGACATACACACATTCTTCACAAATCTAAAGATAAGAAGAAAGAAACACACACACACAAACACACACACCCCCATCCCCCACACATTCACGCACGCCCCCATCCCCCACACATTCACGCACCCACAGCCATGCACAAAGTAAATGTAAACACAAGCATCACAAAAAATTATCAAGAACAAAAAAAATAATAACAGCGACACAATAAACCCCGTAGGAACCCAAGTCGACTTTTTTATCTACAAGTTTGGTGACGTTGTCACCAAACTTGTCTACACTCTTTATTTCCACATATGATCTAAAACACTACCCAATCTCTCAATATGACCCCATAAGAACCACATTGTCTATAGTAAGCCAATACTTTCAAGCTCCAAACTCACTACCCAATGTCTCAATATCACCCCATAAGAGCCACATTGTCTATACTACGCCAATACTTTCAAGCTCCAAACTCACTACCCAATGTCTCAATATGACCCCATAAGAACCACATTGTCTATAGTAAGCCAATACTACCAAGTCCCGAACTCACTACCCAATGTCTCAATATCACCCCATAAGAACCATCTAGTCTATACTCAATCAATTGTTCGTAGGTCACTATCTCAACACAACCACAAGCCACGAAGCAACGGAAAACTTCCAGGGTCTATGGCAGGTATCGAACCCCACTCACCCACAGATACACCCATATCCGAAATTCATATAACACAAAACATTATCTATAATATAATTTCACACTAACTCAATAATAATTCATCACAATTTTTTACCAACATTTTACCTACAGGGTACTTTAATTTTTTTTCCCCACGGGTATCAAATTACACTTTTGTTTATTTAACAATTAAAATTTCAAAATTTCAAATTTTAATTACCCAAATTTTAAAATTTTAATTGGGGCCATGACCCCAGTTCCCTACTACCGCAGTTGAACCGTAAATCGCACTGCTTCATCTCTAGTATATGTTTGCTGGAAGAATTTTTCACACAAGTGTTCTTCGAATGTATATGGTTTATAGTAGACGAATTCTTCCTGGTCCCAAAATAGCCGTAGCTGACTTTCCAGCGAACACAAATTTGCAGATATGGTGAGAGGAATTTCAAGTACTCTTGGTGATCCATTTTCTAGCTTCTTCATGTTAGTTAGTACAAGGTCACTGTAAAAATCGTTTCCCAGTAGAAGATCTATTTTTTCCAATTAGAAGACATTTGTCTGCAAGAAAAATGTTTGAAACTAATTTGAACTTTAATTTTGGGGGAACATAATTAGATACAGTCGGAACAATAGTGCTTTAATTTTAAATTCAAAGTCCGGATTGCATGCAGATTAGAGTTTTAAGTTAATCGATTTTTTCACCGGCATAGATTTGCTTTCACCAATATCTGAAATGACGACCTGAGTTTTGTGCTGCGGTAGAGGTAAAAGTTGAGCTAGATCCTCAGAAATTAAAGATACTTGAGATCCTTGATCTACAATCGCTTTGACATAATAACATAAATTATTTATTGTTATAACTACCTTTAGGGTTGCAAGTAAAGCTGGAACTATTTGATTCGCATTCGAAAGATGACAGTTGATATACTGAAGCTGGACGATGAAGAAGGCTGTTCAAATGTCTGAGTTTCTGGGTTTGATATTTTGGGTCTGGTTCCTGAATAAAACTCATTATGGACTATAGTGTGATGCGGCTCATCACAGCTTTGGCATCGAGTAGATAGTTTACAAGCCGTTTGAAGGTGTCCAGTTCGTAGGCAATTTCTACAGAGCCGATGTTGGTTTATAATGATCTTCTCGCACGAAGGTATTATAACACATTTAAAACATTAATGTAACGAATGACGTTTTTTGCAGCACGGGCAGTTCATCCAGCATCGTAGATACAGCTGTATTCGAATGTTTCTTTGTAGGTTTGCGACGATTTTCTTGAATGTTCGAAGAAACAACAAGTTTATTTAAAGTGAAATTATTTTCCTCTCGAACACATTCGAGAGCTCGAAAGATTGTTTCCAAGAAGGTTAACATATCTTTAATAGCACGAATAGTAGTATGTGCTTTAAGAGACAGCTAATATTCCTTACGCGGTTGAAAGTCTAGTTTCTGTGACGTAATATAGACCAATATGGAGTCCCATCTTGCTATATCTATTTTCAGTGCTTTAAGTTGTCACAAGCAGCTTCTGGTGGTAGCAAGTAAAAGTTGAACCGATTGTACGTTACCTGATGTAAGCGGTATTGTAAATAAACGTTGAAGGATTTGCTCTACAAGCTTTCTTTCATTATTATATCTTTTCTCGAGTGCTTCCCATGTAATGTCACAGCTGGATTCAGCAGTGAACAACTAAGGTGTACAAGAGAAATAAAAGTATCACGATGCGATATCCAGTTAACATAATCTCCAGAGAATGTAGGAAGATTAATTTTTGGGAGCCGAGCTCCTGCGATAAATGTTTCATTTCGGCTTCCTGTAGCGACAGTACTGGAATGAATAGTTGGCGTCGGAGGAGATTCAAGTTCAAATAGGGCATCCAATAAAGTTGTTTTTAAAGAAACATACATATGTATCATAGCAATTATAATACACATCGTCCGTTAAATAGGGGACTTCTTTTTCGGGAAGAGAATTGTCTCTCAATATACCCGTAATCTGATCATGCCCATTTGTAAACGACTGAAATGACTGAGATTTTGCTTTTTATGTTTTACTATTGTTACGGAAAATGCAATAAACAAAAATCTAATCAGAATTACAAATAATTTTAAAATTTTGTTTGGCATCATTAATAAAGGGCAACCTTTAAGTACTTGGCAAATAGGTTTCCTTCTCCAACAAAAAATCATGTAAACACTTTTTTATGCTTTTAGTTCTCACGCAATAACATATGTATATATTCATCCAGTGCTCTCGTAAACATCTAAAATCTCATCAGTTATAGATAGCAGATATGTATTATGTACAAATTTTTTTAGCGATAATAATTAAGTGATTTATTGATTATTTCTCATTGGAAAGAAATTACGCAGTATCAGCTCTACATATTTTTCTTCCACTTTGTCACATATCAATTTATGAAACTTTAAGAGCGAAAACTTAAATTTGAAGGAATTGTCCATGTGGTATTAAATAAGTTAATATATGAGTTAACAGTAAGTTTGGTATTCTAGTTTTACTACGACTATAAATGTCTTACTGGGATTTTTTTATTTAGGCATATCCCTCCTTCCAAAGAAACTGTTATGTATTCAAAAGTCAAACATTGCGAATTTAGGCCCACTTGACTTCACTTTTAAAAGATCGCCATTTTAGCAGGCGATATTTGCACGAAACCATATAAACCCTAACTTCAGTGCCTTAACCAACCTCGTGGTAAAGAATCTTAAAAGGAAAGTTTTGGTTGCGTAATTATTCCCAAAAACGTTGTGCCATTTAATCAAATCGATTTCAAAGCAAATTTATATAATCACATGTTTTTATGGTATGGTCTTACCCTAAATATATAACCTTCATTAATCTTATTATATAATATAACCTAAAACTTTGATTTCATTATAAATTATCTTAAAATCTTATGCAATCAACTTCAACTTAATAATAAACTTAAAATTAATATTGATTAATATTATAGATTCAATATAATACTAAAATCTATAAAAATTATCATAATATATATTAAATATATTTATTTATTAAATATATTTAAAATTGCAGTTAACCCTCGGAGGTATAACCAGGTCTGTGCAGACTTTTTGCATATAAGTGTGTATAACTTTTTTGTTTTTCATGTTAGAAAAAAAGCCGCCCATGTAATCCTGCAGAAAAAACCTCCGAACACAATGAGAAAAAAATCAGAGCGATTGGGGATCCGGGTTCGGAATAATCCGGGATAACAAATAATTGGCGCTAAACGGTATAACCAGGTATGTGCAGACCTACATAAGATTTTGTATGGAAATGCATAGTCAGTTGTCCTAAAAGTGTCTATAAATGGATTTTATGCTAGAAAAACCACAAAAAGAATAATTAAAACGTATTTTTATACATGCCAGGTACTCATGCGTTGAATGCCGTATATAAAAAAAATCATTGTTTTACATATGAAAAATAAAATAGCTATTAACTACCTAAGATGTATAAAAATGCGTTTTAATTATTCGTTTTGTGGTTTTCCTAGCATAAAATGCATTTATAGATACTTTTAGGACAACTGACTATGCATTTCCATACAAATCCCATATAGGTCCGCACAGACCTGGTTACACCATTTAGCGACAAAAAACCCTTATACCTCCGAGGGTTAATTTGTCTTGAAACTAAACCACCTAATTCTAACTAAACGATTGTCATAGATGAAATAATTAATCAACCTAAACTCGAAAATACGCATATCCTACTTAAATGCTGCATTTCCAAAATCTAAGACAGCTACTCATACTATTCTGCATTTATATCATATACTAGTAAGCTTAAAATTTACATTAATCTATTTTACATTATAAATATTATATAATTATATACTAAGGTTTAGTGCATTTAACAAAAAATTTTCAAAATTATTATACTTAACAAGTCTTCTAAGTACGTACATACATACATACATATATGATTTTACATGAATTGACTATTTTATTTCGTTGAGTCTACAGAAATATCTAATCTACACTTCCACTACATATGTACATCTTGAGTATTCCTGCATTGCTGGGCCCATCAAGAAGGAACATCTGAATAGAAAACATCTCTACCAATAATTGAATTTTGTGAGTAACATCATCAGTAAAATGTACATATGTAAGTAGTCAATCATAAATTCAATACGTACATACAGACACACATATATATTTATGTATTTAATTAAACATAAATAGATCGGCTCCATTTTGTTCCCTTTAAAAGTTTTTTTTGTTGTAATATTTAATATTTTAATTTCTATATTCTTGCTCATCGCATTTTTTCGTAAAACTACTTTAGTAATTTCTCCCCACTCAGTGCATAAATATGTACACAAATATGTAAGAATTAGGGATGCCAATCGGGATTGATTTTTAAAAATCCCGGGATTCGGCATTTTGCAAATCGCGATTTCGGAATCCCAGGATTTCGGGATCCAACGATGTTTGGTAAAATCCAATTTTTTTTAATAAACAATACTTTAATAACAAATTTTTATTTTATTTATGCATTATATGTAAAAGGTTTTATGTAGAGATTATACCATTACAGGCATATGAATTATAGCAGTGGCGCCCACACATACACTATCACATTCTGCGTTTGTGTATGTGCTTCGCATCTAAATACCAAGTTGGCCACGTCTTTAAGAGATCATCAATGACGGGTGCACGACAATGTTAAATCCTCGACGACAAATGTCGGACAGCCGGACCAAATCTTTAAGGAAGTTTTCGAACAAGTGTCGCAAAAATCGTGTGCGATTCAATAGCCACAATCTTGGGGAGATACTACTCTGACATTGCCACCTATTTTATCGTCAATGATTATATAAGTGAAAACGTTGCCTGTCTTGTTGCCAATGATTAAAAATGCGACAATATTGTCTATTATGTCGTCAATGACTATGTATGATACTGAAGACAAAATGTAAGACATTGTCGCTCATATTGTCCTCAACATACTTGGATTAAGGACAGCAATTAAGACATTGTCGCTCATTTTGTCCTCCACAATGTTACTGAAGACAAAAAGGAAGACATTGTAGCTCATTTTGACCTCAAAAAGTTGGATTAAGGTCAAAACGAAAGGTATTGTCGTCCAAAGTGTTTAATAGAGGCCAACATGCAAGAATTTTTCTTTGAGATTGTTGTGAACGACGATTCACTTAAATTGTCGATTAGAAAACCTAATCGACGGAGGACAATTCGTACATGAATCGTAGATGACAATGTTGTGCAAGGCAGTCTGACCAACAGTGCACGTGAGCCTGTGTTTAAAAAACACCCTATGCTCGAGTGCAAACGAAATTGAGAGTTTGCCAACTACTGACTGATGTATGGTATTTGAGTTAAGTTAACAGGAAAATTTGCATTTTATCATCAGTTTTTTAGTCACTAAATTCGAATAATTGACGCCCGGAGCGTGTATTTTGAATCGAATTTATTGTGACAATATTCCTAAAATATTTGGTTGCAAAAATATTAGTGTTTTAAAATTTATCTGTTAAAAATTTTTCTTAATATGCGACTGATCGATCAGCAACGATTTTTAAATGTGTCCAAAAAGGACACAAAATTCTAATCAAAGTCAAATAATTATGTTTAATTATCAGATTGTTAAGCATTTTTGCTCTACTCTAAAATTTTAAAATAATACTTAAGTTGTTATGTCAAAAGTCTGCAAGTATGTATTCCCTCGCTAATGGCAGTAATAGTCACTTGTCTGTCGGCTTTCTACTCTGTAACTCGAATAAAAATAAAAAACACTTTCGAGCCGCAATTTAAATAACATACAAACTCGAATAGTTTTTTTAAACCAAAAACAAAAAATCTTCACTTGTGTACTCGTAATAGCTATTTTACACTATCTCACAAGCCATTTGACTTCTGTAGAAAATGTAACCTTGATCTTATTTGCATTTTGTGCAGAAGTCGAACAGCTTGTAGAATAGTCTAAAAACAGCTTAACATTAAGGCCCAAATTTACAGTCATTAGTTAATTATTAGTAAACTAAAATGATAACTTCCAATTGGGCTTAAAGGTCATGACATATAAACATAAAAATAAAAGATTATTTATTTTCGTTTTTTCATCCTACGTTTCGTTGGAAATTCCCAACTTCCTCAGGGATGTTTTTTATTAAATCTGGTAACATTGAAAAAAAATTTTTTTTTTGTAAATAAATAAGCAATCAACAAGCTAAAAGCTTTATACATACATACATGGTAAGTTAGTTTAAAAACAAAATAATATTTTACTTACATTTAATCCTGATTTTTATACATTTTAATAGTTTACTATAATTGTGTTTTGCACATTATAAAAATAAAATACAAAATTAAATTAACGTTAACTAAATTTTTAATATAAACATATACATACTTATGTATGCAGTGTCACCAAATTTCTTATAATTATTATCACAGAAAACTAAAGTGAAAGAATAGAATAATTTGCGTTCGTGTTGTCTTTGTCCTCCTTTTTGTTTATTGCACTGTTTCCCTTTTGTTGTATTCTGAGGATCTCAAGTGTATATCGCTTGTTCTCTCGTCTCTCTTTATCCAATATTTTTATGTTCGTCAAGTCAGCTGTGTGATTGTTTTCAGTGCAGTGTTGTGCTAGTGCGGTTGTATGTTTTTGTTTTTTTATGTCTGCTTCATGTTCGCTCGTTCTTGTGTTTAAGCTTCTTTTTGTTGTCCCTATATAGAATTTGCCACAGCTTTCAGATGTATTTCCCAAGCATTGTATCTGGTACACAACATTACTTTGTTCTTTTTTATCAATTTTCGTTTTTGTTTTTGTAAACAGATTGCTTATTGTTTTATTTGATCTATACGCTAATGTCACTTCGTCATCTTTTATTAGTGTTCTTATATTTTTATTTTCTGTGAGTTTCGGTATAAATGGAAGGCTGTAAAATTTGGTGTTGCCAGATGAATTTCTATTATTTTTATTTTTGTCCCGTATTTGGCTTTTTTGATCAAGTTGTTAATTAAATATTTTGGATAGCTGTTGTTTAAAAGCATTTCTCTTATTTTCTTAATATTTTTTGTTTGAAATTGCTTATCGCTGATTTTTAGAACTTTCTCGATTAAGTTTAAAGCTGTATTTGTTTTCTGTTTCATCGGTTGTGTTGAGTGGAAGTTTATAAGTCGTCCGGATGCAATCGACTTTGTGTACCAATCCGTCATAAGCGAGTTATTTTTCCTGTGTATTTTCATGTCTAAATATGGTATTTGTTTTTCTTCTTCTCTTTCTATTGTGAACTTTAGTTTGTGGTGATAGCTATTAAAGGTTTTTAATATAATTTCTTCGTCGTCCTTTTTTATTATAGCAAATAAGTCGTCTACATATTTTTTTAAAAACTTGATTTTTATGTTCTTTTTTCCCAGCTCCTCAGTTACAACCTCTAGTAATTTATCTAACACTATATCCGCTATAGTTGGGGATAGTGGGTTCCCCATAGGCATACCATATGTTTGGTTATACAACTGTTCATCATAAATAAAGTAATTATTGTCATTAAGACAGAATTGTAATATTTTGAGGAATTGGGATTTTGGAATTTTGGTGTGTGTTTGTAGGATGTTCCATTTTTGCATTATGTTGTTAATGGCCAAGTGAATCGGGATGTTAGTAAATAGTGACACAAAATCTAGAGAGATCAAAATTTCGTCATCGTCTATAATGATATCCTTTAAATTATTCTTGAGTTCTAGCGAATTTCTAATATTATATTTTTCTTGTATCAGATTTTTCAGAATGTTGCCAATGTATTTTGAGAGGTTATAGCATGGTACTTCTACTGATGAAGATATCGGACGTAGTGGCATGTCAGTTTTGTGGATTTTTGGTAATCCGTATAATCTAGGTGCTGTGGCACTGTTCGTGGTCAACTTTACCTTCTCATATTTTGTGATAAGATTTTGTTTGTACAGATCCATTATTAACACATAAAACTAAAGTATAGCGTAGATGCGTGCATGTTACTTAAAAAGTATTGCAAAGAAACAAATAGACTGGCGAAACAAAACGAAAGACTCATATACCTATTGCAATGTAGGAAGAATGGACTACTACCCGCACATTTAACTAACTCTACAAATAACGTAAGGCAACTCTTCGAGTCTATGACAGTCTTAGGAGAACTACATAAGATTGAACAAAAATTTCATGTAAAAGTGCTTAACTTAGAGGTAAAAGAAACCAACGTAAATATCACAAACATAAGAAAAGAAAAGAGAAACATTGAAATACATTTAAAATCCATATTAAATGATGAGGACTTTACTAATTTTATTGGAAGACAAAGGGAAAGGTATAAGAAAATTAGTTCATGTTATAAGAAGACACATCTAACTAAAATAGAGAAATTAAAAGTCCAACAGTTAGAAAAATACAACCTCAGATATAACCCAGATTGGCTTGTAAACAAAACTGAAGTACAATTCGAAGAGGACAGTAAGTGGTTACTCTCTTTAGGTGGAAAGTTTACCCTGCCTGTAAGTAGAAGTAATTTTTCAACGATCGATTTAATTGCCGATATAGAACAATGGGTTCAAACATTAAACGACGATAAAGAAAAGGAAATAGCCAGATCAAAAATAACTAACAGAATTCTTACCTACAGGCGAACTGCTAACTTAAAAGAAAAGTTTATACTAGGTATTTTTGAGAAAACTAGAAAATTTCTTGAAACGCAGAAGGATATAATGATAACAAAAGCGGACAAAGGTAATAAAACCGTTATTATGTACAAGGAAGCGTACAAGCGAAAAATGCTGAAATTGCTAGAAGACAGGGTAACCTATAAAACAATAAGAATTGATCCTACACCGAAACTACAAAGAGCGAACAACAAAATAATAATGGATCTGTACAAACAAAATCTTATCACAAAATATGAGAAGGTAAAGTTGACCACGAACAGTGCCACAGCACCTAGATTATACGGATTACCAAAAATCCACAAAACTGACATGCCACTACGTCCGATATCTTCATCAGTAGAAGTACCATGCTATAACCTCTCAAAATACATTGGCAACATTCTGAAAAATCTGATACAAGAAAAATATAATATTAGAAATTCGCTAGAACTCAAGAATAATTTAAAGGATATCATTATAGACGATGACGAAATTTTGATCTCTCTAGATTTTGTGTCACTATTTACTAACATCCCGATTCACTTGGCCATTAACAACATAATGCAAAAATGGAACATCCTACAAACACACACCAAAATTCCAAAATCCCAATTCCTCAAAATATTACAATTCTGTCTTAATGACAATAATTACTTTATTTATGATGAACAGTTGTATAACCAAACATATGGTATGCCTATGGGGAACCCACTATCCCCAACTATAGCGGATATAGTGTTAGATAAATTACTAGAGGTTGTAACTGAGGAGCTGGGAAAAAAGAACATAAAAATCAAGTTTTTAAAAAAATATGTAGACGACTTATTTGCTATAATAAAAAAGGACGACGAAGAAATTATATTAAAAACCTTTAATAGCTATCACAACAAACTAAAGTTCACAATAGAAAGAGAAGAAGAAAAACAAATACCATATTTAGACATGAAAATACACAGGAAAAATAACTCGCTTATGACGGATTGGTACACAAAGTCGATTGCATCCGGACGACTTATAAACTTCCACTCAACACAACCGATGAAACAGAAAACAAATACAGCTTTAAACTTAATCGAGAAAGTTCTAAAAATCAGCGATAAGCAATTTCAAACAAAAAACATTAAGAAAATAAGAGAAATGCTTTTAAACAACAGCTATCCAAAATATTTAATTAACAACTTGATCAAAAAAGCCAAATACGGGGACAAAAATAAAAATAATAGAAATTCATCTGGCAACACCAAATTTTACAGCCTTCCATTTATACCGAAACTCACAGAAAATAAAAATATAAGAACACTAATAAAAGATGACGAAGTGACATTAGCGTATAGATCAAATAAAACAATAAGCAATCTGTTTACAAAAACAAAAACGAAAATTGATAAAAAAGAACAAAGTAATGTTGTGTACCAGATACAATGCTTGGGAAATACATCTGAAAGCTGTGGCAAATTCTATATAGGGACAACAAAAAGAAGCTTAAACACAAGAACGAGCGAACATGAAGCAGACATAAAAAAACAAAAACATACAACCGCACTAGCACAACACTGCACTGAAAACAATCACACAGCTGACTTGACGAACATAAAAATATTGGATAAAGAGAGACGAGAGAACAAGCGATATACACTTGAGAGCCTCAGAATACAACAAAAGGGAAACAGTGCAATAAACAAAAAGGAGGACAAAGACAACACGAACGCAAATTATTCTATTCTTTTACTTTAGTTTTCTGTGATAATAATTATAAGAAATTTGGTGACACTGCATACATAAGTATGTATATGTTTATATTAAAAATTTAGTTAACGTTAATTTAATTTTGTATTTTATTTTTATAATGTGCAAAATACAATTATAGTAAACTATTAAAATGTATAAAAATCAGGATTAAATGTAAGTAAAATATTATTTTGTTTTTAAACTAACTTACCATGTATGTATGTATAAAGCTTTTAGCTTGTTTGTTGATTGCTTATTTATTTACAAAAAAAAAATTTTTTTTCAATGTTACCAGATTTAATAAAAAACATCCCTGAGGAAGTTGGGAATTTCCAACGAAACGTAGGATGAAAAAACGAAAATAAATAAACTTTTATTTTTATGTTTATATGTCATGACCTTTAAGCCCAATTGAAAGAAAATTACAAAACAGACACAAAGTAGGTCAAGAATATTAAAAAACGAATGTTAATATGATAACTATTGTTTAACTAAAACTTCATATTTACAGTGTATTGCTTAACATTTTTAATATGGGTAAAAAATGGTAACCCTATCAAATATAAATAAACAAGCAAAAATAAAGAAATAAAGAATATTACACATCTTACGGCGGCAATTTAAAAATTTTTAAGCACACAAAGCTAATGGAGCAAATGTTTTTTGTCGCTCCTAAAAGTATGCTATATGAACGTAATAATTTCCAAAACATGGTGCAATAAGTATGCAGGTTCAATAAATACAACAAAAAACTAGATAATGCTTGTCAAAAAAATACACTTGCTAGACGTTACTTATGTACAAAACTACCAGAACAAAATATAATCAGCTGACGTTATGCTGCCACCTGTATACTTATTGCACCATGTTCCGAAGCATCTAACTAATTGTTAACCAATGGCGTTTGACGGTTTAAGTAATGGTAAACAAAGAAGTGTGAATAAAATATTATTGGCTAAACTATTGTCATTACCTACATAATGACTTTGAATTTGGGCCTAAGGAGCTTTATTGTAAGGAGCTATCAATAGTACTCAATTGTTATCGACAACGAGAACAGAAGTGACCATTTTATGGTGTGGGGTTCAGAGTAACAAACCGATCGGCTCAAAATCGGCGGCTAGCTGCCGCCGGTCCTTTTTCTCCTAGCCGCACCGCCGCCGATTGAGTTTTGCTATACAACAGAACTATTTTTCATTAAATATTACAATTTTTTAGCTAGAAAAATTTTTTTTTCCCAATTTTTTTATTTAAAAAAATTTTTACAGTATATTTTCGTTCAAGCCGACATTTAAGCCGCCGCCGAGTCATAGTTGTAAACGTCGCTGCCGCCGACCAATATTGTTCGCGCCGCCACCGCCGATGTAAAGGCCCCGGCTTGGAACTGTGGTGGGGTTAAAGTAACGTCGACATATACATACATAGTTATATAATAAGGGAATGAATTTTCCTAATACATATTATTTTTATTTTCATATTACTTTTTTTCAAAATAATTCTCAATTGTATATTGGCAGAAGACTTGATGAAAATAATCGTAAGGTACCTAATTTTTGCTCTTCTTGCTAATTTATAAACAGTTTGTCACGAACAATTATTAAATTGTAAAAAAGGCATGTAAAAATGTATTGGGACTTTTAAATACTAAAAAAATACCATAAAACTAATGAAAATTAAAATATGTATATACATATTTTTTACATAAATATTGGTATAGAAGAAATCCCGAAATATCCCGGGATTTATTTTCACAAATCCCGAAAAATCCCGGGATTTCGGGATTCGGGATTTCCCGTTTGGCATCCCTAGTAAGAATTATTGATTTATTTTTATTGCTCTTCGTTTACCTATTTCCAAATTCTTTTTTTTATATATTTTTTATCTTATTCTTAAATATATTGGCCCATACTCATAGTCAAACACAAAAGTCGGTTTATTTTATAAATAACTTAAAATTAAAAACCTGTTATTATGTAACTCTTTGTCCACTATAGGCAAACAGTAAGTATGTTTTAACCTTCGCTTTCTTGAAGATTTTTTTTACGTCAACACATAGTTCCTTAATTTTGTATGGGGAAAAATACAAAATACAGAGCTACTAACTTGGAAAATAACCATCGTCGGCACTTTGAAAAAAAACAAGCGGTATATGCCCGAAGAATTCAAAGTTTCAAAGAAGCGTGAGGTATATTCGAGTGAATTTGGATTTAGTCCGAATGCAACGATGTGCTCCTACGTCCCAGCAAAGGGAAGAGCTGTAGTGCTGCTATCGTCCATGCATCGAGATTCAGCTGTGTCCGATATAAAACAAACGCCAGAAATGATTTTGTTTTATAATAAAACCAAGGGCGGTGTGGACGCAATAGATAAAATGGTGTCCCAATATACCACAAAAAGGGCAACAAATCGTTGGCCTCTAGCGATGTTTTACAACATGTTGGATATCTCGGCCCTGGCAGCATATATAATATACGTCACCAACAGTAAACGGTAAAGAAATCTCGACGTAGACAATTTATACAGAGCTTGGGTGAAGAGCTTTGTATTTCGCAAATTAGGATCCGAGCCCAAAGACCAATGGTAGTCAAGAAGTTTGCCATCAAGACAGCCGTTGAATGTATTTGAGGTATATTTTTGAACCTTTTTGAGTGGAAAAATATTTATTTGTTTTTATTATTACAGGCGAGTCGGTCTCTGTATCGAACTACGAAGATGAAGAGCTTGACGCTGATGATGTTCCGGAACGAGATGCAAGTGGGCGCATCAAACAAAAAGGTGGGTTCTACATGTGCTACCGATGTTCTAAAAGGAAGAGAGCTACACGGCAAGCATGTGTCAAATGCAAGAAGCCCGTATGCGCAGAACATAGCTTCACTCAGACAAAGTGTGAAGATTGTCTTATGGGCCATCTTCATCTTCTCACAATTTGCGTAAATAAATATTACATACATACATGCATATACACTTTTTCTCACCTTTTTGTATAATTTTTAATTTCAATAAATGAAAGTCCATTTATTTACATGATGTATTGTTTTTCAAAAAGTTTCAGATGATTTCTTTAACATTATATTAGGAAAAGTAAGAAATGTTCATACAAATTGCGATATACCTACCCGGGTAGATACTATTAACTTACGTAGAAAAAGACAAAATTAAAAAAAAAGTAAGAAGGTCTGCAGTAAAATCATTTTTGTTTGCATTTTTTGCTTTAAGTGTAAAATTTGATAACTGACTCGGCGGCATTTTCAAATTTGATGAAAACTCGCTCAGTTATATGCAAATGAAAGTCGCTTTCTCTACCCGGGTAGGGATTATGAAAGCGAAGGTTAACATGAACCAGCTTTAAGTGGGTGACACAAAAAATTAGAAAATATTTTCATACAATCTGTAACAAAATATCAACCAGTGGCATCTCTGATAATTTGGCTTTGTACATTTTCAAGCAGGTATATACAAAGTAGCAGAGTTACCGTTCGTCGACTAAAGTCGCATTTTGCCATTTTTTGACGGCCAGCGAGCTTTTGTGCGACTTTTTCAAACTCATCTTATTTTGCGACTTTTGTCATTTTTTGCGATATTTTACCCTTTTTGGAGTTAACTAAAAAAAATAGTTCCGTCTTGCATACATTCTCGGAAACCATGCAAAATTTCCGATCCCAGGAATTTATTGCGAAAATTTTAATGTACATCCTGATAAAATAACTTAATAGTACTGACATTATTAATAAAATCAAGAACTTATTCCCAAATGCTTAAGCAATTTTGTAGTTTTGTCTGAAGAATAGTTATATAATGATAAATTGGTAAAATCGATTCATTAGAAACAAGTGAACACTACTCTCTCTAATGGTATTGATATTCTAGAAGAAAAAACTTGGAGAAATTTTTATATACTACAAAAAGTAATATTAATGAAGTTCCTAAATAAAATACTATGGAAACATTGAGTTCAATTTAAAAAATAATTAAAACTTCTCTGACCAACAGGTGAAAACAAAAGTACATCTGCTAAAAAATTTTTGAAAATCTTTTAAAATTAGCGATTACAAATTCAGGTAAATTTTTTTACTGAAGCAACGGAAAGTGTTGTTTTGTTATTTAGGAGCGCTGAATTCGAATTAACACTCGGTTTCTTCAAATTAGTTCTTGTTTTCGAGATATACCGTTATGTCAAAAAGGAAGCAGTTGCACGACAAATATTAACTGGAGAACGGTTTGCCCTATTCAGTTAAATAAAGAATCCGAAACTCGGCAACAACATTATCTTTAAGCCATGAAAACACCGCTTTGTCATTAGCAAAGTTCATTTTGCAAAGTTTTAATTCAGCCGGTAGAAAGACGAAGAGATGAAGTATTCCCCTTTCTGTCTTTCAATCGGCTGAATTACAGCTTTGCAAAGAAAACTTCGCTACTGCGAAAACAACATTGTTTTTTAATCAGCTCCGTAGTTTCAGAGATATGGTGGAAATCGTAGCAAAAAAATTTTTAATTCTTTGTTAAGAAATTCATAATAATTAAAAAATTACAAAAATTCTATTCTTTTTCTATAAGCATATAGGGAATTATGTTCCAAACAAATCGAGCCATATTTCATTAAACTCAAACAACAACTTTTGATTTTATTCACAATTATGTGAGGGAACTCAGTCGATAAAAACCGCGATTTTAACTTCAGCTGTAAAGCCCGGTGACATCATAAAAAACAACGTTGCTACTACCACTTGTACTGTTTTATAAAGTTTTTTCCAACTTCTGTAAAATTTTAAGAACTTTAGTTGCATGGCTTTTCGTTTTATATAATGCTTAGTTTAAACGCTTTGTATAATAATTTTTTGTTTGTTTTGTGTTTGGCTTGAATTGTTACTTTATTTTTGTTTTTCTTTATTTTTCCACAAATAAAAACCTTAAAAAAATGCGTACGACTTTTCTTTTCTTGAAACGACTTTCTGAGCGACTTTATTTTTGTAAAACGACCTTTTGTGCGACCTTCTGAAAATTTCCAACGGTAATTCTGCAAAGTAGATGCAAGACTACAACTACATCAATATGAGCGTTCCTATTTTGTTTAAAAACATTTAGATTTACTGTTAAACTCAGCAGATTCTACAAAGCAAAAACGTATTTGTCTTTAATAAGAAAAGATGACATTTACACACACCTATACGAAAATTAGATACACATTTATAGCAAGCACGAAATGTACGTAGAAATGGAAAACATTAACAGCTGGCCGCTTGCGGCTACTTCGTATAGTTATATTTTAGTACATTTTCAGATATACATAATAGAAAATGATAACCAAAACAGAACAGTTCATTAAATATCCCTGCAAAAATCGTGACTAGTCCATACATGCATGTAAGGACTACTCCATAATGGACCAGGACTAGCCCCAAACTACCCCAAACGTATGCATTAGACGTGGCCCATTTAACATTGCGATGTCCTAGGACTGGACCACGTGGTCCAGCTTTGCATTACATCAGACTAACCCAAAAACTAGACCATGTAACTACTCCATGGAGCACCTACAAGGGCTTGTTTTGAGCCTACTCTATGTCACCATGGTTCACAAACAGAAAACTAGTTTTCATTTTCACTTTGTAGTCTATATAAACGATTTTCCCTCTGCTTTAATAAGTCTCCTTATATGATGGGAGCTACACTGCATTTTTGATTTCTTATAAACAAAACTAACTTTTATTTATTTTTTCGCTTTTACCAAAAAAATAAACTTTTAATTACAAACATTCATTATAACCACAAATAAACTTTTGTGTCATCAGGGCTACCATATTGCTGGTAATTGATGATATTTTATGATATAACATTCTTGGCAACACTGCATTTCGTGTTAAAACACGAACATTTGTTTGAAAGTGGTTCATAGCTGCATTAGATAGGACTATGTTGTAACTAGTCCATATCAGCTAAAATGGACCATGTAGACCAATAATTTTTGCAGGGATTTGAGTGTTGTTAAATAAAAGCATAAACGTGTTTAAAAAAACTATATGTAATCATTTTGGCAACAATTGCATGCAAATTGTGCAGAGAAGCAAAAAAACGATTTTAAGTCGTGCTAAAACAACTTCAGCTAGTTTTAAGTTTAATACAGACTTTTGCGCGTTAAGTATAGTTTTTCATGTATATAGTTGTTGAATTTTCCAATTCAAATTGATAAAAAAATGCTTTATTTAATAAAAATTTACTTTTAAGAATAAGTATGACAATTAATTTTTTTTTAATTATTGTGAAGAATACAAACATGGGAAAACCCAAAAGTTAAACAATAAAACATTGTTGTATATAAAAGTACTAGATTGATGTTCATACGCAACAATTCTTCCTTCGCATCTTGATTACGATGAGTATAGGGTCATGGGACGTCTTGGCCTATTAGAACGTCTCACTTCCTGTTGTTGTATGATTGGATTTGGTACTTGTGGTGCCCGGTGGTGTTGATCTTAGTTTTTCCGAAGAATGTGGTGACGGCTTTCCATAGCGTCTAGGCGTAGATATTGTATCCTGAGTGTCTGGTAGTATGCTCATAGGGCTCGATTCAGCCAGTGGTGTATCATACGTACATATGTTCACTTTCGGTACGTTCGCCTACTCTCTCCGAGGTATATGCAGTTTCTATTTGTTGCTCTCCGCCTAGAACTAGGCTTTTTGGCGACGAGGATGGGATTTGTTGCTCTCCGCCTAGAACAAGGCTTCTCTCCGGAGTTAGGATGTGTCTGTTAGCATACTTTTTAGGATCCAGTTGTACGTAGAATTATCTGGCTGTCCGTATCTTCTTTGAAGTACTTCTATGTCTATGGGCTTCTGTACTACGGATTTAATCAACATGTCTCTTAACATGTTTTCCTTGATACTCGATCAAGTAGTGAAGGTCACCTATTCGTAATGAAATTCTACCAGGCAACCATTTGCTCATCCTTGGATTGCCTGACAGGAAATAGACTTGCTGCTGTAACTCAAGTACGCGATAGTTTTGGCTATGTTTCAGGTATTGCCTTTCAGTTACCTTAGTAGAAATTTCTTCTGGACGCATCAAATCCATGCGTGTTCTTAGTAAACGCCCCATGAATAATTTTGCTGGCGCTTCACCGGTAGTAGCATGGGGTGCATTTCGATATTGGCATAAGAATTCATTAAGATCCTTCTGGGCAGTAGATTTTGTCGAGCGCATTGCTTTAAGCGCTCTTTTAATCGTTTGTACAATTCTCTCCGCCTGGCCATTTGTTGCCGGATGGTACGGGGCTGATTGCTTATGGTACTTGACACCAATTCTTTGTAAAAATTCCCTAAATTCATTAGATGAGAAATTGGTACCATTGTCAAATACGACCGTAGTGGGTACACCGTATGCAGCAAAAAATTCGTCTAACATCGTAATAGTAGCTGTTTCCGTGATAGATGATGTAATCTTAACTTCAATCCATTTGCTGTATGCGTCAGTTACGACTAAAAACATAAGTCCTATAAATGGGCCCGCGTAGTCTATATGGATTCGGTCCCACGGCCCTTTAGGATAGATCCAATGGTGTTCGTTATATTTAGGGAGTATATTTGCTTGCATTGCGCAGTCATTACACGATTTTGCACAGTCTTCAATATCTTTGTCTATTCCCCGCCAATAAACAAAGGAACGGGCAAGGCCTTTCATTTTAACTATTCCCAAATGCGTAGCGTGTAGGTCTTCAATTACTTTCTTTTTAATAGCTGTAGGTATGACTATTCTGTGATCATAGGTTAGGCACCCCCCGTTAGCTTGTAGTTCTGCTCTGGTGCAGTATATCCGGCTTTTTTTAGATCTTTACCCATTTCTAATAATTTTACAATATTCCCTAGGTATTCATCTTTCACGGTTGCGCGCGATATTGTTGCTGCCCTTAATGGCAACTGATCGATTTGGCGAACAATAAATTTGTCAAATTCATCATATTCTTCAGACGAGATTGTGTTTACCAACAGCACCTTCCCATTTGCAATTCGGGAGCAAAAATCCGCGTTTGAATGGTGTCTAGTCGGTTTGTATACCACATCGTAATTAAAATTACCCAAAAAAATCAGCATAATTCGCCATGCGGCTTATGCATATTATTGGCAAGGATTTTGTCGGGTGTAGGATCTGGGCAAGCGGCTTATGATCCGTAATGAGGGTAAAGTGTCGTGCATAGAGGTATTTAAAAAACTTTGTCACTGCCCATACGATGGCAAGTGCTTCCTTATCCATTTGCCGATAGTTAACTTCAGTTTTAGTTAAAGCTCTGCTCGCGTACGCTATGGGCCGTTCCAACCCGTCAGGCATTTTATGCGACAACACTGCACCTAGCCCCCATTTACTGGCATCAGTTGCCAAAATCAAAGGTAATGTGGGGTTGTATGTAGTCAGCACTTGAAGGGAAATAAGAGCTGATTTGATCTCGTTGTATGCTTTTTCCCCATCTTTAGTCCATTTGAATTATTTTTCCAATAGCATATTTCGCAGATAAGTCAGGTATGAATGCATTGTAATAGGTAGCCTTTACTAATAATAATTGTAATTCCTCCGGCGTCGATGGTTTTGGTGCATTCTTCACGGCTTCGATATGCTTATCGAACTTATGTATCCCGTGTTTATCTATTCGGTGGCCTAAGAATTCTACGGATGGTGTTGCGAAAACACATTTCGAACGGTTTAAATGGATGCCTTGACTCATTAGCTGTTTTAAAACCATTTGGAGGGAAAACCATTTGGATATCATCAAAGGATTCTGCATATACCAATATATCGTCAAAGAAACTAATTGCATTCGGTATCTTGTTTAATATGGCCTCCATTCGCCGTTGCCACAAGGCTGGTATATTCGCCGCCCCATATAGGGCTCTAGTTAGACGAATAAGGCCATGTGTAGGGGTGTTCAAAGTTAAAATGTGTGCGAATTCTTCATCAATCGGAAGATGCGAATAGGCATCAGTGATATCTAAATGGCAAAATATAGTCGGGTGTTTCATCTTATTGAGTAGATCCTCGACTTTAGGTATTGGATGCTCATCAATTATAATCCGGGGATTGACTGTCGGTTTGTAATTACCTGTGATTCTAATGCCCCCGTTTTTCTTTGTGACAACATGTGTTGTAGACGCCCATTCCGCGTAGTCCACTTGCCGGTACAAACCTGTAGCAATCTTGTTACCTATTTCCTCTATGTATGCATCTTTCAAGGCCAAAGGGATTTCCCTAGCTTTTGCTAAAATTGGTGAAGCATCGGGTTTTAAATGAACTTTCGCTGGCGGACCAATTAGCTTACCGGGTTTGTTACTGAAAATAGAATCGAATTGATGAAGTAAATTTTGAAGTTGTGATATTGCGCGGAATTCATCTCGGGCAGTGCAGTGTCAATATTCTTGATTCAGTTGGTTGTAGAAAACAGGTCAACAAAATCGATCTCATTTACAAATTTTTCTATCCACTCCCGGCCCATAAGGGTGTCTAAATCGCCATCAACTACATAAAAATACAATCTAGAGGACATTTTCCCAATCGCAGCATTAACCAGTATGCGGCCCAGACACTTGATCTTATATCCTGAATAACTGGAGAATTGTTTATTTGTATCAGCTAATTCCGTGACTTTACAAAAGGACTGTAATGTTCTCATACTGATTATCGAGCACGGAGCTCCAGTATCTAATTCCATTTTCAATATATGGCCATTGACATTCACGGATATTATTTTTTTAGCATTTGTTTTTATTGTGTTAATATGGATTACCTGATTCAGCCTCTGTATAGCGTACCAGGTTCTTCATACTCGTCAGATTTTTGTATATCCTCTACTATTTGTGCTGTTGTACTTTTGCAGACTTTGGAAATGTGGCCCATTATACCGCATTGAAAGCATTTATCCTGTTTAAACTTGCACTAGCTTCGCATATGCTTGCCCCCACGACCAAAGCACGGGGACGGTTGGTTATTATTATTTCGTCCCCCTGTAGTGTGGTTTTTGTTTCCTTTTAGTTGAACCCGAGTACCCGAGTTTATGTAGCTCCTGTTGAACTGGAAATTGCAAGTCATCCTTCATTTCTACTGTTGTGTGGCGTGTTAGTTCCATAGCTTCAGCAATCCCATAAGCATCGGTAAAACTCTCTGGTTTTTTTGAAATTAGCTCATCGCACACATTTCTTGAACTCAAGCCATAAAGTAGTTGTTCAATCAACATCCGATCTAAAAATTCCCCGTACTCACACGAACTGGCGGCTTGTCGAAGACGTAACACAAAACTTGCGATGCTTTCATCTTTCAGCGTATTTGTCCAAAAAACCCGGATTTTCGAATAAATCGAAAACCGGTTTGACAACTCTAACCACGATTGAAAAAATTAAATGGCTTAAAACGTTTTTTAAGATATAGTAAAGAGAAATAAAACAATAAAATTTTATTATGTAGAGGTATTTATACCTTACTATAATTTTTAAATAGCAAAATTAATAACAACTTAAACTGACTATCTCTTCGATTAATTTTTAGACATTGCAGTAAACTATTTTCTCTTTTCTAGCGACGAAATTCAGGTATTTGTAACATTGCAATTATACTTTAAAATTAATGTTCAACATAAAAAAACAAGGTCCATGAGGAGAGATAAAATATAGAGTTCGATTTGCGGTATATTTTTGATTTCATTTGGACGCTATTCTAATGTCCCGTAGGTAGTGCTCAAACATTATTTGTATACCCCGTTTGTATTTTTTCAGTCCCAAGTGATTCAAAATAAAAGTTCAAAGCAAGATATTATGTATTTGTCACAAACAAATATTGATCTTAATTTTTTCAATTTGTTATAATAAAAATTTTATCAGCTTTTAAAGTTCGTCACGTACGATATTGTAAGACTACATATGCAACTAAATTTAAATGAAAAATGACAAAATGTCCAGCCCATTCCAAAAATAAAAAAAACTTCATACGTTTTCATATCATGATAGTCAGTATATAAATGATTCTCGAACTGCTTATGCTGACTTTAGACGACATGTTTTTTACATATGGCTTGTTAGGTGTGTGTGACATATGTAACTTCGCATGTTTGTCTAAATTGTCCATTTACAGACAGTTTATAACATTTGCTTTCACACGTACATGTGCAATTACATGTGACATAACCTCTGAGTGTTCACAACAACTGAGTTTTTGCACAATTTTCGTAAATATATAAAATGCTCTTTGCTTTTTAATGTTTTTTCAGCCAAACCACACTTTTGATAATTTAATACAGCTGATGTCAGATGAAAATAGAACACGCTCTAATTGAAAATTTTTCATCTGACTTTGCTTCTGTAAATGTCATCTGACAATGTTTCATATGTTTCACACGGCATGTATCGCTTTTGCAGTGGGAAATTTGACAAGTCAGATGTAAAATACATGTCGTCTAAAGTCAGCATTAGCAATTTTTTTTAAACTACGGATTGTAAAGAAAAAAATGTTTGGTTTAATGTAAAAAATTAAAGAAAAAGCTTCCCATAATTTGCAGATTTTCGGACATTTCTACATGCACCTCAATATCACTTCCGTTTTATGTCACGTATGATATGCCCTTATTGATATGTTTTTCATATGTAGTATCCTCTGAATGAAACATAACAACAAAAGTTTTTCAGTTACTCCTATTTTTGCAAAATCTATTCCATTTGTACGTACGATGACATGGAAATGCCCATACTTAAGTAGAATCTATCATCTCCACCTTTTGTTGGCAGTAGAGGGCCCTAAAGTCAAACTATTTTTGAACTAAAGCGTCCCACCCACTTTCAATAAAATTGTGCAATTTTTCGTATTGTACAATAATATCGCCAAAGTGTATGTCATATTCGAATGTGTATGTCATAGTGGCAAAAATCAAAAGGCTTTTGATTTTTATTGTACAATAATGAAAATTATGTAATGTGGTGGCAACATTGTTTAGTCTTATGCTTACTTTTTCACTGTCAGGAAAATTGGACAATATTTTCTTTGAAAATATTCTGCCATTTATTGCATAGTATAGGTCAAAACGACAATAATATGTACAATAACATATGCAATAATATTGTATAATGGATGGGTCGCTTAAAACTGTTAACTGAAAATCGACTTTTACCTGTTTTACCAAAAAAAAAAATATTAGAAAAAATTAATTTTTTAACCGACTTCAAATAAGAAGGAGGTTATCAATTCGTCTGTATGTTTCTTTTTACTTTTTTATGCTTGTACACGCATAACTCCGTCATTTTTTACCCGATTTTCAAAATTGTTTTTTTGTTTGAAAGGGTTTGCTTGCAGATTGGTCCCATGATTGGTCCTCCAAAATATTAATTATCGAATAACTCCTCCAGTTATGCGCCGATTTTCAGAATTCTTTTATTGATTGAAAGGCCTTGCTTGCAGGTTGGTCCCACAACCTTTTTTCGAAAATCGGGGGAATTTACCCCCCCCCCCCCCAAAAAAAATTGATTATCGGATAACTCCTTCATTTAAGGACCGATTTTCAAAAGTCTTTTTTTTGTTCGGAAGGTTTTGCTTGCAGTTTGGTCCCACAATTTTTTTCGAAAATCGGGGGGAAATTCCCCCCCCCCCCCCCCACATTCCAAATATTGATTATCGCATAACTCCACCATTTATGGACCGATTTTGAAAATTCTTTTTATGTTTGAAAAGCTTTGTTTGCAGTTTAGTCCCATATTTTTTCGAAAATCGGACGGGCCATTGCCTCCCCCCCCCCCCCATTGTCACACAAATATTGTTTATCGCATAGCTTCTCCATTAATGAACCGATTTTTAAAATATTCTTTTGTTTCAAAAAGTTTGCTTGCAGTTTGGTCCCATAATATGTTTTTGAAAATCGGTGGGGCGATTTGCCCCCCCCCCCAGAATATTTATTATCGCATACCTCTGCCATTTATGGACCAAATTTGAACATTTTTTATATTAAATGGCGTACAAGATATGGTTCTTTGTATTGAAGACTTTTTTTTGCCAGAATTATTTAATTTATTCTCTTGAAACTTAACAGTTTTCTTTACTACTAGACGTAAAAAACAGAAGTTATCATGAAACAATTTTTTCCCCCAAAATTGCTTAAGTTTGGCAGAGTGAAACAAAAATTTTTTTTAATTCCTATTTGTTTATTCCCAATTTCATTGCTTTTTGGAAAAAGTTACAAAGGAATAAGTTTATGGTACTGCCAAAATTGGTAAAAATCTATTAATATGATTATTTCGAACGTATTTGCTTTGTGAATCTAAATTGATTATTAATTAGGCTAAGGTTCGTAACGTTATATTCAGAAAGAATTGGGTATGATTAATATTCCAAGGAACAAGGGAAAAATTAACATCAACTTAATTTTTCAACGTACACAGCAGAACACAGTAGCGCCACTTTCGGAAGCCGCTACACTACCATCGCCAGTGCTCACGTGTATTTGCTATCACCACTTGTCAGGTGGCTCTGCTGAATGTGATTTTAATTCTTATATACACAACTTTTTCGTGAAAATTGAATACGAGAATTAAATCACTCTCAAGCTGATATTAAAGTGCACTTTCCCAGCGTTGCCATCGGTTTATTTTTCTTCATTCCCTTTTTTCTGATTTTTGTTCTACTCAAGACAAACTTTTTTGGTTTGATTTTATACTTAAGTATATATGAACATGTAAACATGTGAAAAGCTCAAGCCAGTAGCTAATTGTTTATTAATATGATTATTTTGAACGTATTTGCTCTGTGAATCTAAATTGATTATTAGGCTAAGGTTCGTAACGTTATATTCAGAAAGAATTGGGTATGATTAATGTTCCAAGGAACAAGGGAAAAATCAAGTTTCAAACTTTTTTTCTTTGTTAGTATAAAAAATTAACTCAATTTTTCTGTAGTGTGTAACTTTTTTTAAAAAAGCGAAAAAATTAATATCAACATTAGAAGCAATAACAGTTTTTTGCGGACAACCTAAATTTTCGTTAAGCTTGACAAATTTAAAAATATACAAAATTCAAAAAAGGGGGTTTTTTATTATTGCTTTAGTTACATCGTTAGGATTTCTAACGTTTAGTGCAAAAAATTAAGATTTTGCTTTTCAAACTTTTATTTTTGAAAAGTTTAAACTTTCCATTGCATTTTTTTAGGGTAACTAAGATGTTCTGAAGCCGGAAAAAGTATTTTTTTTATTTCGGCCATTGTTCAGAGTAAAAGGCTGATTCGATTAACATAATTTATATCCTATTTGAAAGGAAACTAAATTGCGCCAATTGGCTTTGATCGAATAAAAAAGTACTGAGTTGCATTCGCGCAGCTTAAAACCAAACTCACTGAGGCCCCGGTACTAGCGTGTCCGGATTTTACTAAAACTTTTATCTTACAGACCGATGCCAGCGATTACGGGTTGGGTGCGGTGCTTACGCAAAACTTAGAAGGCGCAGAACGAGTGATAGCCTATGCCAGCCGGCATCTAATCGGAGCCGAGAAGAATTATTCAGCAACTGAGAAAGAATGCCTGGCCATAATATGGGGAATCCGTAAGATGAGGCAGTACGTGGAAGGCTACGAATTCATTGTGATCACCGATCACCTGGCACTGAAATGGTTGAACAGCATCGAGAACCCCACCGATAGGTTAGCTCGATGGGCCTTAGAGCTACAACAGTACCAATTCGCAATCCAGTACAGAAAGGGAAAGCAAAATGTGGTAGCTGATGCCCTCTCACGACAGCCGGTGGACACCATTCACCTACTGCAAACCGCGGGTGAGGTGACGTGCCCCTGGGTACAGAGCAAAATGACAGCAGTCCGACAGCACCCCGAGAGGTTCGCGGATTTTGCCATAGTAAACCAACAACTCTACAAACATTGTTCGAGAGGGTTAAATGAAGTTGACTGTACACCCTGGAAATTGTGTGTGGCCACGCCGTTGAGGCAACAAGTGCTGCAGGAGAACCACAACACCGCTGCAGGCGGACATCTAGGTATCAAGAAGACACTACTAAAAATAGCTTCCCGGTATTACTGGCCGAGAATGGCACGAGACATCGCCCAGTATGTTCGTAAATGTGAGTCATGTCAAAGATACAAAGTCTCTCAGCAAGCGCCAGCAGGAGAAATACTCACCCGGATACCCGAAGAGCCATGGGCAACAATTTGCGCCGACTTTGTGGGGCCGCTTCCGAGGACGAATCACGGAAATACCATGCTGTTGGTATTTTTTGATAATTTCTCTAAATGGTGTGAACTAGTTCCCCTTCGTAAGGCTACAGCCGAAAGCCTTGTGAAGGCGTTTAGAGAGCGAATCTTAGCTCGTTATGGGGTACCGAAGAAAATCATCACCGACAATGGGACTCAGTTTACCTCGAACATCTTTAAAAAATTTCTGCACGGTTGCGGGGTACAACAGCAATGCACTGCCCCCTATACGCCGCAGGAGAACCCAACAGAGAGAGCGAACCGGACGATTAAAACTATCCTCGCCCAGTTTTCCGGCCGACATCACAACACCTGGGACGAGTCGGTGCCAGAAATCATGCTGGCCATAAACACGAGCGTGTCTGAGTCCACCGGGTATACGCCAGCGTACCTGACGCAAGGTAGAGAACCCCGTCTGCCGAGCGCACTTTACGATGACGTAGCCACAGGAACAGGAGCGCGTAAGCTGGGGCCAAGCGAAAGAGCCGAAGAGTTGCACGAGGTCTTTGCCATCGTACGAAAGAATTTAGAAAAGGCATCGCAAAATCAAAAACGTCAGTACGATTTACGGCGACGCAAATAAAAACCGAATATAGGGGAGCAAGTGTTAGTTCGGACCCATCCTCTATCTAAGGCGGTAGAGAATTTTGCTGCGAAACTCGCCCCAAAATATGCCGGGCCGTTTATAGTCAAGGAATTCATCTCGCCTGTGATAGTGAGAGTCAGTTCAGAGCAGAATAGCGATATACGCACTGCACATCTTAATGATTTAAAACCCTACCACCATTAAGTCTTATTAATTTCACATCTATTGTCTCTTCTAGACCGTCTCCCTCAAAAGAAAGTTCCAAGCAAACATGGAGCGAGAGAAGGCAAATATTAGAAAAACCATATTTCTGGATGACGACGACATCCCCACGACCAGTCGGGGAAGAAGAGGCAAACAGCAGCAACAACAACCGCCACAGCCAAAGCAACCAACTCGCCAGCGTACTAAGGCAACGTTACCAGTTCAACATCGCCCGCAGCGGTAAATTACAAGTGGTATGATTCCCCACTGCTCCGTCTGAGTTCACACCCTCCTCTCCCACCGAGGGGAAGTAATGTCACGCCAAAAGTCAGGAGCCCTCGTTTTTGGCAAACATAAGCTGCACAGGAGAAGCAGCATTTTGAGTTATTATTATTTTTGTTATTTTTACTAGTTACAAAAGAAAATGTTTATGTTTGGATTTTGTTTTATTACCCCATAAGTACTTTGATATGAATTAATTGTGTTTATTTACCCTGGACACTACATTCTTTTTGCTGTATAAACAGCACTTTATAATTATAATTTACGGAATTGTAAAGGTTTGTTTTAGTGAAGAATTACATTTGTTTATTTAGTTTTTAGAGTATTAATTTAAGTTGTAAAGTAGCAGCTGGGTATAGAGTAACGCCATCTATTTGTCAATTGAAGTTGACAGACATTTGTTAGAGTATGAATACATTACAGACACTTCCTATGGTAACTAAACAGTATGTTGACTAAACACAGCCAGCATATGTTTGGGTATATGTGTGTGTAGATGTGTGTATGCTGTAGATGGGTATAAAAGGCCGTACATTGGCAATGAATAGAGTAGCTGTGCAGCCAAGCTGTAGGTAAGACATTTTTTTGATAGGTTTTGAATCTCTCAAAATTATTCTTAGTTGCGGTTTGGTAACAATTGTGGGAAGAAACCAATACCACAGGCTTTTGAAGTCTACCGGTATTATCTTTTCCTGGGGGAGCATTGGAAAGAGTGTTTTGAATACTCTCAACGGCGCTCCACTCGGTTTGAAACCCTCACAATTGTAAACATCGACTCTCAATTGGGGTAACATACCACAGGCTTTTGAAGTCTACCGGTATTATCTTTTCCTGGGGGAGCATTGGAAAGAGTGTTTTGAATACTCTCACCCGCGCTCCACTCAGTTTGAAATCCTCACTCTCAATTGGGGGTAACTTCGCTGCGGACTGCCTGAACCGTCTCCGAGGACCACCAGCGTATCACAGGCTTTTGAAGACTACCGCTGCGGTGGCTCTCAACAGTTACGGGGATAGAGAGTTCCAGCCCTGGGCCGCGTGTGTATTGGCGTTACTCACTCACCAGCCACTACTCCTTTAACATCCCATTGGCACAATTTTTGAAGACAATAAATAATGTTATAACGTGGAAGAAAACAGCTGTGTTTTACTGAAGACATACACGATCCCTGGCCTCCTCTGAGCTACCCCAGCAACCAGCGGATTCGTGTCGTTACAATATATATATATATATATATATATATATATATATATATATATATATATATATATATATATATATATATATATATATATATATATATATATATATATATATATATATATATATATATATATATATATATATATATATATATATATATATATATATATATATATATATATATATATATATATATATATATATATATATATATATATATATATATATATATATATATATATATATATATATATATATATATATATATATATATATATATATATATATATATATATATATATATATATATATATATATATATATATATATATATATATATATATATATATATATATATATATATATATATATATATATATATATATATATATATATATATATATATATATATATGTATTCAGAAATCTCCTTTTTGAAAGTTCTTCGTCATTGAATCAATCTTTAGTGATATTACAACGAAAATCTTCTGATTTGAGCTATTATAATTATTATTAGGTACGTGATCAGGTTATTAGGTACCTGATAAGGTTATTAGGTACCTGTTCAGGCTATAAGGTACCTGATCAGGATATTAGGTATCTGATGAGGTTATCAGATACCTGATCAGGCTATTAGGTATCTGATGAGGTTATCAGATCAGGTTAGTAGGTATCAGATCAGCTTATTAGGTACCTGATCAGGTTATTAGGTATCAGATCAGCTTATTAGGTATCTGATCAGGTTATCAGATCACATTATTAGGTATCAGATCAGGTTAACAGATCAGCTTATTAGGTATCTGATCAGGTTATTAGGCAACGGAGCTGATAGAAGATTTTCGTTGTAATATCACTAAAAATTTATTCAATGACGAAGAACTTTCAAAAAGGAGATTTCTGAATACATATATATATATATATATATATATATATATATGTATATGCACTTCAAAGGGTTCTTAAAGCTAAAGGAGCTGGGATTGTCTAATCAACAGAATTCTTGTACAAGCATACATAGATGAAATATTGTAGTTGAAACAGAAACAATAAAAAAAAAATCCTATTTAGTACATAATCTAATAATATAATTTTATAATAATCAGAATAGGAAATAAATACATAACTTTTGGAGAATATTGTAATAAAAATTACTGATGTGTAATTAGACAGCTATAATGGCAATTAGACTTACCATAATCTCTATTAACTCGTTTAGTATTAGGAATAAAGATAATCATTGAAATGATTTTCTGTCTGAAGAACACATACAGCAATCAGATAAACTTTGTAGTTGTTGGACTCAAGTGTATATTGATGATAGTGGGTGTTAAAGTGTGTGTTAAAGGTATTTACATATATTTTGAACACAAAAGGATAAATAATTATGTTCAATACTGATTAATTTCAATAATTTTACTCTACAAATAAATCTTATTAAATCTGTTCATATCTTTTCGTTCATTTACTTATATATTTTATATACCACATACAGCAAGATAATAATATCTTAACTAGAATGTGTGATATTTTAGTGCTATAAGCACATAAATCAAATATTATATATACTCGTACATATTAGCTATTAGCGCCTATTTACATATATAAGCACATAAATCAGTTAAATTTGAGGCTCATCATGATCTACAATGTATCCTGAACCATTGTTTATATGAATATTTTTGATACAATAGCGCTTCGCACGCTTTTGGAAACGAGTGGAAGCTGCTAATTGTTGTTGCATGTACTTTTTTTTACCAGATATGCTACTCGAGCAATCTAGCTTGACTCAACTAGACATCGAAGAGGAATGAACTGTGTAGGATCAGATTGTGTTTAATTCCTCCATATAGTTATATTTCGTTAGACTTTATTGTACAGTCTGGATACTTTAACTAACATTAGACACATATATCAGCTTTCAGGTCCCTCGACTGTTAGATAAAGGATCCAGTTATATCAATTAAATATGCTTTGCTTTTCTGGGGAATTAATCGAAAGATCATCATCGATCTCAAATGAACTTCTATCCAGATCTATTCTAAGGTGTTCTGCTCTATGAGTGGATACTCAAGTTAAAGGATGTGCTTGAATCCACCTTTATCGAAGAATATTTAAATATTTTTCTGAAAGAAGGGCTTACATATAAGATGTCAGATGAACTGATGCCCCCTACCATAGTTGCGTACATACATACATATATGCAATTATATATTGCTCTTATATACTAACATACATATATATATTAACTTTATCAGAATATTAGAATAATACACGCTTTCAAAATAACAGATATAACCTAATTATGTTTCTTTATATCACTTTTAAACCAATGTTACTTCTTCACCTTATAATATATTTACTTGAAATTGTCAATAAAATGAAAGTTTAACGGATATTATTACTAAAAAGGTGAACAACAAAGACAATTATTAAAACTCTGTAAATGTAGTAGGCACGTGATTAGGTATCAATCTAATAATTTAACCAGCAAACAGAGATCGAGTACTGCATACATAATAATCCTGATATGCTTCAAAACAATAAAAAACGATCTGTAAGACAAGGGCTAAAGCATACAACCTTTTAGCTATATTCTTTCATTCACACACACACTATTTCCAAATCTTTTTTCCGACGGCATTCTTTAATAAAAAATTTTTGCTAAAATGAATTTTTATCTAATAATCGATGGCGGATATTGAAACTTATATTCTTCGCTAACCTATTCAATTACCCTAGAGAGAGAAAAGAACTTGTCACAAGACAGTTCACGTGACTGGTTCGCCAAGGGTTCAATTGACATAATCAAGATACCCAGTGATAGGTTCTAGTCCCAAACTTAAGCTACTTGTCATGTGATGGGGTCTTAATACTAGTTAAATTACTGTACTACCAACAAATGATTTTAATTTGGAATAAAATCTGGTGTATAATGAAGGAATTTTCCGATCATTTCTGTTCTAGTTTTGTAATGTGATTATTTTCACCGGTTACAACTCAGGAAGATTTTGTACCATTTCCATTTTCACTAGTCATACAACAAGTACATTGAAAACAATTGGTATAACATTGCCCTCAGAGCAGTGAAACTTAAGAGTTCAATGTATTTTATTTGAAATGAATCCTTGTTGAATACATTGTTAGATATTTCTAAAGTTAGTGAGCTACATCTTATATATAAATAGACTACACAATTTTGTCGTACACTTTTAAGTATCTTATTGTCCACCAATATTAATGAAACATACATATGTATATGGTTAAAAAGATATTTGTGTATAGATGTGCGTAATATACTTTCTTACCGAAAATCCTCAAAATTCCAGAAGTTCCCCAGAAATATCCCCGTTTGAATTTCGATCACCCGGCGATCCTAGTATTTGTTTTATTACTTAAATGCGTTATTAATTTAATTTGTTTCATGCTTTGAATTTTCTTGTTTTCTACACATAATGATAAAACATTTAAACAATTGTGTAATCTTGATGGTATTTTAAGTCTAATCTAATAACAATTAAGTTATTAAATTTCTATGGGTCTAATCTAATATGTATCCAAACGTTTGTAAATGATGTAAGCTTCCCTTGCATCATCTAAATTAAAATTTTATGAATCTTCAACCAATGAAGAATGGAATATGGTAGGTAAAAAAAATATACCATAGTCATACAAGTTGTTTACAACTAAATAACTTAGATAATTTGATTTATTTGTAAAGTCCTGTGTTACATCATAGTACTACATTTGAATGTAGTACATACTTTTCCAACATATTCATAATCATCCTTACTATATGACTAATTAGTAATAATTTTTTCGAAACTAATTCAGATGATTACACGAGGAGATGATACCTGTCCATATAATGAAGTAGAATTCATTAACAATTCAGTTATTTTGTTAGCAACGTCATCATATCGACCATCATCGTATAAAAAACCTTCTAGTGTGTTCGAACTTGATGACTTGATAATATAAATCGAAATTAGTTTAGTAATGCGTTTTTTTCATTCATTATAATTTTCTTTCATGTGACTATACATAGATACATTATTATTTAAAAATTCTCTTATAAATATTCTAAATATGCATGTATATATAGTACATATGTCTAATGTTGAATTAAAGGAATACTTAATATGATAACTGTAAGCAAATGGAATATGCTTTTACAGTTATCTAACAATATTTGAGTTTGGTATATTCACTGATTCCTAAATACAATCGAAATCTGTACATGTATACTATAAAAGGCCTATATATTTGCTTTTTTAAGTTCTCCCCTTATGTTTTTATTAAGACTATCCCCTTATGGTATTGAATTAAGCACATGAATCTAATGGGAATATTTTGGTAGTTGACTTCTTATCAACCTGTAATTTAATAATATTCAACAAGATATCGGGTAATAATATTCCGAAATATATCTACAATTAAATTGAATTTTCAAGGATGTGTGTAGTAATATGAGTTTTAAAAATAGTACGTATTTGTATATTCAGTTTCGGTATGGAATTAGTCAACAGATTTTACAGAATCTCATTCATAATAATAATTTGAATTTACATTAATTCAAATAATTAAACTAGAAAGTCTAAATAATTACTTTCATCTTAGATTTTGCATTTATTGGTATCAAAATTTTTCAAACATGTATCATCACAATCTCTATAATAAACACTTGCTTCTTTCATATTTTTAGAATGTTTTATTAAACGCTGGTGTTTTAAAACAACCAGCTTTACTCTGCGCATCAAAAATAAAAAAATAAAAAATAAACTAACCTTGTTTAGCAAATCAGTATAAAAAAATATAGGTATTATTAAGTAATATACATACATATGTACGTTCAATGACACGCTTCGGAAAAATAAAACGAAACTCAAACAATAGAACACATCAATACAAAGATTATCAATCGACCACAGCATACTAATAGCATCTACTACTTTCCAGCGGTCAAGAGAAAAGTTAACTTATAAAATCCCTACTTGATAAAATATTTAATGTAAAGAAATATCTTTGTATATCAAATAAACTCATTAAAATTATTAAAATTAGAAATAACTAATGTTCCTGTCTTCCATGTATAGGTATAAGCATTCAAATTAAAGAACAACAACCATGTAATAAGTATATTGATAGATCGTTCGCCCTCAAAAATATAACCGCCGAATACTAAAATAAATTTCCTGAGTCATGAAAACCTTCCATGACTTCCCCCATAAAAAATTAATCTTCTGGTCCTCGTGTAGAGCTCATTGCAAACCAATCACACAAAGTGATAAAAAAATAGTGATGTACATGCACATCAACTACCACTATAAGCTCAAGACTATACAATCTTTATCTGTACAGTTCAAATGATAAACAAAAATATCCCTTAACCCTTACATTCCCACAGCGTTGCCATCGGGCAGATCATTATCATCATTACTGGGCTGAATATGGTTATGGCCAGCATTATCAAGTTCAGTGGAAGGATCATCATTGACAGGTTGTTGAAACAATTTGTCAAGCTGAGCTGCCAGAAATACTGCACTATATATTATGCTAACTGTTACGCTTAAGTTGAAATTATAGATTATACCATTACCTAAGTTTATTGGTATGGTTGCAGTCTCCATTCTTTTTAATATGAAGTTTAACAAACCTAATGACAAAGTTAATGTGCTGATAATAAGGTCAGCAGAATTAAGAATACATAAAAAATTTAAAAGAAAAATTAATATGTACAACCTCAAAAAGAAATTATATACATACATACATACATAAACAACCTACAAAACAGCAAAATTTATATAGATACTAGATCGATCACAACAGACATATATCGCATACACACACTCAACCCAACACACACCTACAATACTATGTATTGTGAAATTCAAATTCCTTTGTCTAGCAATACAAAACACTGTTTCTTAAATAAATAACGACATCTTCATCTCACCAGCGAAGCAATAGTCGGACAGACAAAACCCCATAAAATAATAATGTCACCCTAACATCTATCTACAATTGTTACATTAAAATAAAGAAATCAAAATATCCATCACAACATCATTAACCCTATTCAAAAACTCTGGTTATCAATACTATGGTCCCAAAATATTGAACAACTGAAATGCACTTGTACATAAAAAACCTCTGCAAACAAAATACATATTTCAAATTTCAAATGAAATATATCAGCATATTTATTAGCTACACACAACTACAAATCCAAACGATCATGCGAATATTTTGCAACAAAAAAACAAAAGTTCTCACTTGAAAAAAATGAATACAAACATAGAGCAAACATTTATTTGTATGTATTTACATGCATACATCAAATAAATTTGTAGATATGTACATAAGTATGTACACATATTGGCAAATTTCATACCCATGCGATTGCGTACTCAGAACATTTAGTAGAACTTAACACAGCTCCTCCTCCCCTCTCACACTTCCATAACCACATAATGAAAATATACAAATTGAATTTAACATAAATAAAACAAAGATAAGCTTTACAAAATAAAAAAATTTCAAGGTCCACAGTATTATAAAACACTGATCTAATCAAACGGATTTTAGCATAAACATATAAAAAAGATGGAAGGTCACATACATGAGAACATGTTATACTACATATGTACATCACATATCGCCCACAAAAACAATTCAAACTATTTTAACAACATAACTCCAAATCATGGACAGACTCAAATTCCTACATTCAGACAGAAATTCTCACGCCCCCCCATACTTACACTAACAAATTGAAAAAACATCAAGCTATGAACATCTCACATACACAAATATATATTCTCACGAACAGACATCAATCCACATGTAGAAATTTTACGATTTTTAAAAATTAAAAGGAATATTTTGAGTGAATTTTGTGCAATGTCGCCCTACTGTGGGGTAGAATGTTCAAAGATATATACAAGATGGGTAGACATCAATCCACATGTACTGACTTTTTATGTAAACATAACCTCTAACCAACCCCCACCAACAAACAAAAATTAGGATGATGACTCATTCTCCAACACAACCACCTGAATAAACAAAAACACCAACAAGATTAAGCATGCATATTTAACGTAAACAAACATTTTAGACCATCTGTCATACTAAGCAACACAGCTACAAATCCAAACGATCATGCGATTATTTGATGCAAAAAACAAATACCCTCACTTGACATAAAAAATATTATAAACAAAAGGCAAACGCTTATTGTATGTACGTATGTATATGCATACATATTAATTGTAACTTAACACCCCCCTCTAACACTTCCACAACCACATTCTGAAAATATGCAAACCCTCCACCAGTCAATTGGTGGACGGACATTTCAAATGATGACTCATTCTCAAAACATGTGCAGCTGAATAAACAAAGCCATAAACATGATTCTGCAAAACAAATAATACATGCAAAACAAATAATACATACGACATACACACATTCTTCACAAATCTAAAGATAAGAAGAAAGAAACACACACACACACACACACACAAACACACACACCCCCATCCCAACACATTCACGCACCCACAGCCATGCACAAAGTAAATGTAAACACAAGCATCACAAAAAATTATCAAGAACAAAAAAAATAATAACAGCGACACAATAAACCCCGTAGGAACCCAAGTCGACTTTTTTATCTACAAGTTTGGTGACGTTGTCACCAAACTTGTCTACACTCTTTATTTCCACATATAATCTAAAACACTACCCAATCTCTCAATATGACCCCATAAGAACCACATTGTCTATAGTAAGCCAATACTTTCAAGCTCCAAACTCACTACCCAATGTCTCAATATCACCCCATAAGAACCACATTGTCTATACTACGCCAATACTTTCAAGCTCCAAACTCACTACCCAATGGTCAATATGACCACATAAGAACCACATTGTCTATAGTAAGCCAATACTACCAAGTCCCGAACTCACTACCCAATGTCTCAATATCACCCCATAAGAACCATCTAGTCTATACTCAATCAATTGTTCGTAGGTCACTATCTCAACACAACCACAACCCACGAAGCAACGGAAAACATCCAGGGTCTATGGCAGGTATCGAACCCCACTCACCCACAGATACACCCATATCCGAAATTCACATAACACAAAATATTATCTATAATATAATTTCACACTAACACTTTAACTCAATAATAATTCATCACAATTTTTTACCAACATTTAACCTACAGGGTACTTTCATTTTTTTCCCCACGGGTATCAAATTACACTTTTGTTTATTTAACAATTAAAATTTTAAAATTTCAAATTTTAATTACCCAAATTTTAAAATTTTAATTGGGGCCATGGGCCCAGCTCCCTACTACTGCAGTTGAACCGTAAATCGCACTGCTTCATCTCTAGTATATGTTTGCTGGAAGAATTTTTCACACAAGTGTTCTTCGAATGTATATGGTTTATGGTAGACGAATTCTTCCTGGTCCCAAAATAGCCGTAGCCAGCGAACACAAATTTGCAGATATGGTGAAAGGAATTTCAAGTACTCTTGGTGATCCATTTTCTAGCTTCTTCATGTTAGTTAGTACAAGGTCACTGTAAAAATCGTTTCCCAGTAGAAGATCTATTTTTTCCAATTAGAAGACATTTGTCTGCAAGAAAAATGTTTGAAACTAATTTGAACTTTAATTTTGGGGGAACATAATTAGATACAGTCGGAACAATAAGTGCTTTAATTTTAAATTCAAAGTCCGGATTGGATGCAGATTAGAGTTTTAAGTTAATCGATTTTTTCACCGGCATAGATTTGCTTTCACCAATATCTGTAATGACGACCTGAGTTTTGTGCTGCGGTAGAGGTAAAAGTTGAGCTAGATCCTCAGAAATAAAGGATACTTGAGATCCTTGATCTACAATCGCTTTGACATAATAACATAAATTATTTATTGTTATAACTACCTTTAGGGTTGCAAGTAAAGCTGGAACTATTTGATTCGCATTCGAAAGATGACAGTTGATATACTGAGGCTGGACGATGAAGAAGGCTGTTCAAATGTCTGAGTTTCTGGGTTTGATATTTTGGGTCTGGTTCCTGAATAAAACTCATTATGGACTATAGTGTGATGCGGCTCATCACAGCTTTGGCATCGAGTAGATAGTTTACAAGCCGTTTGAAGGTGTCCAGTTCGTAGGCAATTTCTACAGAGCCGATGTTGGTTTATAATGATCTTCTCGCACGAAGGTATTATAACACATTTAAAACATTAATGTAACGAATGACGTTTTTTGCAGCACGGGCAGTTCATCCAGCATCGTAGATACAGCTGTATTCGAATGTTTCTTTGTAGGTTTGCGACGATTTTCTTGAATGTTCGAAGAAACAACAAGTTTATTTAAAGTGAAATTACTTTCCTCTCGAACACATTCGAGAGCTCGAAAGATTGTTTCCAAGATGGTTAACATATCTTTAATAGCACGAATAGTAGTATGTGCTTTAAGAGACAGCTAACATTCCTTACGCGGTTGAAAGTCTAGTTTCTGTGACGTAATATAGACCAATATGGAGTCCCATCTTGCTATATCTATTTTCAGTGCTTTAAGTTGTCACAAGCAGCTTCTGGTGGTATCAAGTAAAAGTTGAACCGACTGTACGTTACCTGATGTAAGCGGTGTTGTACAGCAGTGAACAACTAAGGTGTACAAGAGAAATAAAAGTATCACGATACGATATCAAGTTAACATAATCTCCAGAGAATGTAGGAAGATTAATTTTTGGGAGCCGAGCTCCTGCGATAAATGTTTCATTTCGGCTTCCTGTAGCGACAGTACTGGAATGAATAGTTGGCGTCGGAGGAGATTCAAGTTCAAATAGGGCATCCAATAAAGTTGTTTTTAAAGAAACATACATATGTATCATAGCAATTATAATACACATCGTCCGTTAAATAGGGGACTTCTTTTTCGGGAAGAGAATTGTCTCTCAATATACCCGTAATCTGATCATGCCCATTTGTAAACGACTGAAATGACTGAGATTTTGCTTTTTATGTTTTACTATTGTTACGGAAAATGCAATAAACAAAAATCTAATCAGAATTACAAATAATTTTAAAATTTTGTTTGGCATCATTAATAAAGGGCAACCTTTAAGTACTTGGCAAATAGGTTTCCTTCTCCAACAAAAAATCATGTAAACACTTTTTTATGCTTTTAGTTCTCACGCAATAACATATGTATATATTCATCCAGTGCTCTCGTAAACATCTAAAATCTCATCAGTTATAGATAGCAGATATGTATTATGTACAAATTTTTTTAGCGATAATAATTAAGTGATTTATTGATTATTTCTCATTGGAAAGAAATTACGCAGTATCAGCTCTACATATTTTTCTTCCACTTTGTCACATATCAATTTATGAAACTTTAAGAGCGAAAACTTAAATTTGAAGGAATTGTCCATGTGGTATTAAATAAGTTAATATATGAGTTAACAGTAAGTTTGGTATTCTAGTTTTACTACGACTATAAATGTCTTACTGGGATTTTTTTATTTAGGCATATCCCTCCTTCCAAAGAAACTGTTATGTATTCAAAAGTCAAACATTGCGAATTTAGGCCCACTTGACTTCACTTTTAAAAGATCGCCATTTTAGCAGGCGATATTTGCACGAAACCATATAAACCCTAACTTCAGTGCCTTAACCAACCTCGTGGTAAAGAATCTTAAAAGGAAAGTTTTGGTTGCGTAATTATTCCCAAAAACGTTGTGCCATTTAATCAAATCGATTTCAAAGCAAATTTATATAATCACATGTTTTTATGGTATGGTCTTACCCTAAATATATAACCTTCATTAATCTTATTATATAATATAACCTAAAACTTTGATTTCATTATAAATTATCTTAAAATCTTATGCAATCAACTTCAACTTAATAATAAACTTAAAATTAATATTGATTAATATTATAGATTCAATATAATACTAAAATCTATAAAAATTATCATAATATATATTAAATATATTTATTTATTAAATATATTTAAAATTGCAGTTAACCCTCGGAGGTATAACCAGGTCTGTGCAGACTTTTTGCATATAAGTGTGTATAACTTTTTTGTTTTTCATGTTAGAAAAAAAGCCGCCCATGTAATCCTGCAGAAAAAACCTCCGAACACAATGAGAAAAAAATCAGAGCGATTGGGGATCCGGGTTCGGAATAATCCGGGATAACAAATAATTGGCGCTAAACGGTATAACCAGGTATGTGCAGACCTACATAAGATTTTGTATGGAAATGCATAGTCAGTTGTCCTAAAAGTGTCTATAAATGGATTTTATGCTAGAAAAACCACAAAAAGAATAATTAAAACGTATTTTTATACATGCCAGGTACTCATGCGTTGAATGCCGTATATAAAAAAAATCATTGTTTTACATATGAAAAATAAAATAGCTATTAACTACCTAAGATGTATAAAAATGCGTTTTAATTATTCGTTTTGTGGTTTTCCTAGCATAAAATGCATTTATAGATACTTTTAGGACAACTGACTATGCATTTCCATACAAATCCCATATAGGTCCGCACAGACCTGGTTACACCATTTAGCGACAAAAAACCCTTATACCTCCGAGGGTTAATTTGTCTTGAAACTAAACCACCTAATTCTAACTAAACGATTGTCATAGATGAAATAATTAATCAACCTAAACTCGAAAATACGCATATCCTACTTAAATGCTGCATTTCCAAAATCTAAGACAGCTACTCATACTATTCTGCATTTATATCATATACTAGTAAGCTTAAAATTTACATTAATCTATTTTACATTATAAATATTATATAATTATATACTAAGGTTTAGTGCATTTAACAAAAAATTTTCAAAATTATTATACTTAACAAGTCTTCTAAGTACGTACATACATACATACATATATGATTTTACATGAATTGACTATTTTATTTCGTTGAGTCTACAGAAATATCTAATCTACACTTTCACTACATATGTACATCTTGAGTATTCCTGCATTGCTGGGCCCATCAAGAAGGAACATCTGAATAGAAAACATCTCTACCAATAATTGAATTTTGTGAGTAACATCATCAGTAAAATGTACATACATATGTAAGTAGTCAATCATAAATTCAATACGTACATACAGACACACATATATATTTATGTATTTAATTAAACATAAATAGATCGGCTCCATTTTGTTCGCTTTAAAAGTTTTTTTTGTTGTAATATTTAATATTTTAATTTCTATATTCTTGCTCATCGCATTTTTTCGTAAAACTACTTTAGTAATTTCTCCCCACTCAGTGCATAAATATGTACACAAATATGTAAGAATTAGGGATGCCAATCGGGATTGATTTTTAAAAATCCCGGGATTCGGCATTTTGCAAATCGCGATTTCGGAATCCCAGGATTTCGGGATCCAACGATGTTTGGTAAAATCCAATTTTTTTTAATAAACAATACTTTAATAACAAATTTTTATTTTATTTATGCATTATATGTAAAAGGTTTTATGTAGAGATTATACCATTACAGGCATATGAATTATAGCAGTGGCGCCCACACATACACTATCACATTCTGCGTTTGTGTATGTGCTTCGCATCTAAATACCAAGTTGGCCACGTCTTTAAGAGATCATCAATGACGGGTGCACGACAATGTTAAATCCTCGACGACAAATGTCGGACAGCCGGACCAAATCTTTAAGGAAGTTTTCGAACAAGTGTCGCAAAAATCGTGTGCGATTCAATAGCCACAATCTTGGGGAGATACTACTCTGACATTGCCACCTATTTTATCGTCAATGATTATATAAGTGAAAACGTTGCCTGTCTTGTTGCCAATGATTAAAAATGCGACAATATTGTGGTGGGTTCTACATGTGCTACCGATGTTCTAAAAGGAAGAGAGCTACACGGCAAGCATGTGTCAAATGCAAGAAGCCCGTATGCGCAGAACATAGCTTCACTCAGACAAAGTGTGAAGATTGTCTTATGGCCCATCTTCATCTTCTCACAATTTGCGTAAATAAATATTACATACATACATGCATATACACTTTTTCTCACTTTTTTGTATAATTTTTAATTTCAATAAATGAAAGTCCATTTATTTACATGATGTATTGTTTTTCAAAAAGTTTCAGATGATTTCTTTAACATTATATTAGGAAAAGTAAGAAATGTTCATACAAATTGCGATATACCTACCCGGGTAGATACTAGTAACTTACGTAGAAAAAGACAAAATTAAAAAACAAGTAAGAAGGTCTGCAGTAAAATCATTTTTGTTTGCATTTTTTGCTTTAAGTGTAAAATTTGATAACTGACTCGGCGGCATTTTCAAATTTGATGAAAACTCGCTCAGTTATATGCAAATGAAAGTCGCTTTCTCTACCCGGGTAGGGATTATGAAAGCGAAGGTTAACATGAACCAGCTTTAAGTGGGTGACACAAAAAATTAGAAAATATTTTCATACAATCTGTAACAAAATATCAACCAGTGGCATCTCTGATAATTTGGCTTTGTACATTTTCAAGCAGGTATATACAAAGTAGCAGAGTTACCGTTCGTCGACTAAAGTCGCATTTTGCCATTTTTTGACGGCCAGCGAGCTTTTGTGCGACTTTTTCAAACTCATCTTATTTTGCGACTTTTGTCATTTTTTGCGATATTTTACCCTTTTTGGAGTTAACTAAAAAAAATAGTTCCGTCTTGCATACATTCTCGGAAACCATGCAAAATTTCCGATCCCAGGAATTTATTGCGAAAATTTTAATGTACATCCTGATAAAATAACTTAATAGTACTGACATTATTAATAAAATCAAGAACTTATTCCCAAATGCTTAAGCAATTTTGTAGTTTTGTCTGAAGAATAGTTATATAATGATAAATTGGTAAAATCGATTCATTAGAAACAAGTGAACACTAATCTCTCTAATGGTATTGATATTCTAGAAGAAAAAACTTGGAGAAATTTTTATATACTACAAAAAGTAATATTAATGAAGTTCCTAAATAAAATACTATGGAAACATTGAGTTCAATTTAAAAAATAATTAAAACTTCTCTGACCAACAGGTGAAAACAAAAGTACATCCGCCAAAAAATTTTTGAAAATCTTTTAAAATTAGCGATTACAAATTCAGGTAAATTTTTTTACTGTTGTTTTGTTATTTGGGAGCGCTGAATTCGAATTAACACTCGGATTCTTCAAATTAGTTCTTGTTTTCGAGATATACCGTTATGTCAAAAAGGAAGCAGTTGCACGACAAATATTAACTGGAGAACGGTTTGCCCTATTCAGTTAAATAAAGAATCCGAAACTCGGCAACAACATTATCTTTAAGCCATGAAAACACCGCTTTGGCATTAGCAAAGTTCATTTTGCAAAGTTTTAATTCAGCCGGTAGAAAGACGAAGAGATGAAGTATTCCCCTTTCTGTCTTTCAATCGGCTGAATTACAGCTTTGCAAAGAAAACTTTGCTACTGCGAAAGCAACATTGTTTTTTAATCAGCTCCGTAGTTTCAGAGATATGGTGGAAATCGTAGCAAAAAATTTTTAATTCTTTGTTAAGAAATTCATAATAATTAAAAAAATTACAAAAATTCTATTCTTTTTCTATAAGCATATAGGGAATTATGTTCCAAACAAATCGAGCCATATTTCATTAAACTCAAACAACAACTTTTGATTTTATTCACAATTATGTGAGGGAACTCAGTCGATAAAAACCGCGATTTTAACTTCAGCTGTAAAGCCCGGTGACATCATAAAAAACAACGTTGCTACTACCACTTGTACTGTTTTATAAAGTTTTTTCCAACTTCTGTAAAATTTTAAGAACTTTAGTTGCATGGCTTTTCGTTTTATATAATGCTTAGCTTAAACGCTTTGTATAATAATTTTTTGTTTGTTTTGTGTTTGGCTTGAATTGTTACTTTATTTTTGTTTTTCTTTATTTTTCCACAAATAAAAACCTTAAAAAAATGCGTACGACTTTTCTTTTCTTGAAACGACTTTTTGAGCGACTTTATTTTTGTAAAACGACCTTTTGTGCGACCTTCTGAAAATTTCCAACGGTAATTCTGCAAAGTAGATGCAAGACTACAACTACACCAATATGAGCGTTCCTATTTTGTTTAAAAACATTTAGATTTACTGTTAAACTCAGCAGATTCTACAAAGCAAAAACGTATTTGTCTTTAATAAGAAAAGATGACATTTACACACACCTATACGAAAATTAGATACACATTTATAGGAAGCACGAAATGTACGTAGAAATGGAAAACATTAACAGCTGGCCGCTTGCGGCTACTTCGTATAGTTATATTTTAGTACATTTTCAGATATATATAATAGAAAATGATAACCAAAACAGAACAGTTCATTAAATATCCCTGCAAAAATCGTGACTAGTCCATACATGCATGTAAGGACTACTCCATAATGGACCAGGACTAGCCCCAAACTACCCCAAACGTATGCATTAGACGTGGCCCATTTAACATTGCGATGTCCTAGGACTGGACCACGTGGTCCAGCTTTGCATTACATCAGACTAACCCAAAAACTAGACCATGTAACTACTCCATGGAGCACCTACAAGGGCTTGTTTTGAGCCTACTCTATGTCACCATGGTTCACAAACAGAAAACTAGTTTTCATTTTCACTTTGTAGTCTATATAAACGATTTTCCCTCTGCTTTAATAAGTCTCCTTATATGATGGGAGCTACACTGCATTTTTGATTTCTTATAAACAAAACTAACTTTTATTTATTTTTTCGCTTTTACCAAAAAAATAAACTTTTAATTACAAACATTCATTATAACCACAAATAAACTTTTGTGTCATCAGGGCTACCATATTGCTGGTAATTGATGATATTTTATGATATAACATTCTTGGCAACACTGCATTTCGTGTTAAAACACGAACATTTGTTTGAAAGTGGTTCATAGCTGCATTACATAGGACTATGTTGTAACTAGTCCATATCAGCTAAAATGGACCATGTAGACCAATAATTTTTGCAGGGATTTGAGTGTTGTTAAATAAAAGCATAAACGTGTTTAAAAAACTATATGTAATCATTTTGGCAACAATTGCATGCAAATTGTGCAGAGAAGCAAAAAAACGATTTTAAGTCGTGCTAAAACAACTTCAGCTAGTTTTAAGTTTAATACAGACTTTTGCGCGTAAAGTATAGTTTTTCATGTATATAGTTGTTGAATTTTCCAATTCAAATTGATAAAAAATGCTTTATTTAATAAAATATGCAGGTTCAATAAATACAACAAAAAACTAGATAATGCTTGTCAAAAAAATACACTTGCTAGACGTTACTTATGTACAAAACTACCAGAACAAAATATAATCAGCTGACGTTATGCTGCCACCTGTATACTTATTGCACCATGTTCCGAAGCATCTAACTAATTAGCTCTGTTCAATAACTGAAAATTGTTAATAATTGTTAATAGTTTTCACTGAAAAGTGTTCACGTACCGAACACTTCTAGTAATAACTATTAACAATTGTTAACAATTTTCAGTTATTGAACAGAGCTATTGTTAACCAATGGCGTTTGACGGTTTAAGTAATGGTAAACAAAGAAGTGTGAATAAAATATTATTGGCTAAACTATTGTCATTACCTACATAATGACTTTGAATTTGGGCCTAAGGAGCTTTATTGTAAGGAGCTATCAATAGTACTCAATTGTTATCGACAACGAGAACAGAAGTGACCATTTTATGGTGTGGGGTTCAGAGTAACAAACCGATCGGCTCAAAATCGGCGGCTAGCCGCCGCCGGTCCTTTTTCTCCTAGCTGCACCGCCGCCGATTGAGTTTTGCTATACAAAAGAACTATTTTTCATTAAATATTACAATTTTTTAGCTAGAAAAATTTTTTTTCCCAATTTTTTTATTTAAAAATTTTTTTCAGTATATTTTCGTTCAAGCCGACATGTAAGCCGCCGCCGAGTCATAGTTGTAAACGTCGCTGCCGCCGACCAATATTGTTCGCGCCGCCACCGCCGATGAAAAGGCCCCGGCTTGGAACTGTGGTGGGGTTAAAGTAACGTCGGCATATACATACATAGTTATAGAATAAGGGAATGAATTTTTCAAACTGATGAATTTTCCAAATACATATTATTTTTCTTTTCATATTACTTTTTTTCAAAATAATTCTCAATTGTATATTGGCAGAAGACTTGATGAAAATAATCGTAAGGTACCTAATTTTTGCTCTTCTTGCTAATTTATAAACAGTTTGTCACGAACAATTATTAAATTGTAAAAAAGGCATGTAAAAATGTATTGAGACTTTTAAATACTAAAAAAATACCATAAAATTAATGAAAATTAAAATATGTATAAACATATTTTTTACATAAATATTGGTATAGAAGAAATCCCGAAATATCCCGGGATTTATTTTCACAAATCCCGAAAAATCCCGGGATTTTGGGATTCGGGATTTCCCGTTTGGCATCCCTAGTAAGAATTATTGATTTATTTTTATTGCTCTTCGTTTACCTATTTCCAAATTCTTTTTTTTATATATTTTTTATCTTATTCTTAAATATATTGGCCCATACTCATAGTCAAACACAAAAATCGGTTTATTTTATAAATAACTTAAAATTAAAAACCTGTTATTATGTAACTCTTTGTCCACTATAGGCAAACAGTAAGTATGTTTTAACCTTCGCTTTCTTGAAGATTTTTTTTACGTGAACACATAGTTCCTTAGTTTTGTATGGGGAAAAATACAAAATACAGAGCTACTAACTTAGAAAATAACCATCGTCGGCACTTTGAAAAAAAAACAAGCGGTATATGCCCGAAGAATTCAAAGTTTCAAAGAAGCGTGAGGTATATTCGAGTGAATTTGGATTTAGTCCGAATGCAACGATGTGCTCCTACGTCCCAGCAAAGGGAAGACCTGTAGTGCTGCTATCCTCCATGCATCGAGATTCAGCTGTGTCCGATATAAAACAAACGCCAGAAATGATTTTGTTTTATAATAAAACCAAGGGCGGTGTGGACGCAATGGATAAAATGGTGTCCCAATATACCACAAAAAGGGCAACAAATCGTTGGCCTCTAGCGATGTTTTACAACATGTTGGATATCTCGGCCCTGGCAGCATATATAATATACGTCACCAACAGTAAACGGTAAAGAAATCTCGACGTAGACAATTTATACAGAGCTTGGGTGAAGAGCTTTGTATTTCGCAAATTAGGATCCGAGCCCAAAGACCAATGGTAGTCAAGAAGTTTGCCATCAAGACAGCCGTTGAATGTATTTGAGGTATATTTTTGAACCTTTTTGAGTGGAAAAATATTTATTTGTTTTTATTATTACAGGCGAGTCGGTCTCTGTATCGAACTACGAAGATGAAGAGTTTGACGCTGATGATGTTCCGGAACGAGATGCAAGTGGGCGCATCAAACAAAAAGGTGGGTTCTACATGTGCTACCGATGTTCTAAAAGGAAGAGAGCTACACGGCAAGCATGTGTCAAATGCAAGAAGCCCGTATGCGCAGAACATAGCTTCACTCAGACAAAGTGTGAAGATTGTCTTATGGCCCATCTTCATCTTCTCACAATTTGCGTAAATAAATATTACATACATACATGCATATACACTTTTTCTCACTTTTTTGTATAATTTTTAATTTCAATAAATGAAAGTCCATTTATTTACATGATGTATTGTTTTTCAAAAAGTTTCAGATGATTTCTTTAACATTATATTAGGAAAAGTAAGAAATGTTCATACAAATTGCGATATACCTACCCGGGTAGATACTATTAACTTACGTAGAAAAAGACAAAATTAAAAAACAAGTAAGAAGGTCTGCAGTAAAATCATTTTTGTTTGCATTTTTTGCTTTAAGTGTAAAATTTGATAACTGACTCGGCGGCATTTTCAAATTTGATGAAAACTCGCTCAGTTATATGCAAATGAAAGTCGCTTTCTCTACCCGGGTAGGGATTATGAAAGCGAAGGTTAACATGAACCAGCTTTAAGTGGGTGACACAAAAAATTAGAAAATATTTTCATACAATCTGTAACAAAATATCAACCAGTGGCATCTCTGATAATTTGGCTTTGTACATTTTCAAGCAGGTATATACAAAGTAGCAGAGTTACCGTTCGTCGACTAAAGTCGCATTTTGCCATTTTTTGACGGCCAGCGAGCTTTTGTGCGACTTTTTCAAACTCATCTTATTTTGCGACTTTTGTCATTTTTTGCGATATTTTACCCTTTTTGGAGTTAACTAAAAAAAATAGTTCCGTCTTGCATACATTCTCGGAAACCATGCAAAATTTCCGATCCCAGGAATTTATTGCGAAAATTTTAATGTACATCCTGATAAAATAACTTAATAGTACTGACATTATTAATAAAATCAAGAACTTATTCCCAAATGCTTAAGCAATTTTGTAGTTTTGTCTGAAGAATAGTTATATAATGATAAATTGGTAAAATCGATTCATTAGAAACAAGTGAACACTACTCTCTCTAATGGTATTGATATTCTAGAAGAAAAAACTTGGAGAAATTTTTATATACTACAAAAAGTAATATTAATGAAGTTCCTAAATAAAATACTATGGAAACATTGAGTTCAATTTAAAAAATAATTAAAACTTCTCTGACCAACAGGTGAAAACAAAAGTACATCTGCCAAAAAATTTTTGAAAATCTTTTAAAATTAGCGATTACAAATTCAGGTAAATTTTTTTACTGTTGTTTTGTTATTTGGGAGCGCTGAATTCGAATTAACACTCGGATTCTTCAAATTAGTTCTTGTTTTCGAGATATACCGTTATGTCAAAAAGGAAGCAGTTGCACGACAAATATTAACTGGAGAACGGTTTGCTCTATTCAGTTAAATAAAGAATCCGAAACTCGGCAACAACATTATCTTTAAGCCATGAAAACACCGCTTTGGCATTAGCAAAGTTCATTTTGCAAAGTTTTAATTCAGCCGGTAGAAAGACGAAGAGATGAAGTATTCCCCTTTCTGTCTTTCAATCGGCTGAATTACAGCTTTGCAAAGAAAACTTCGCTACTGCGAAAGCAACATTGTTTTTTAATCAGCTCCGTAGTTTCAGAGATATGGTGGAAATCGTAGCAAAAAATTTTTAATTCTTTGTTAAGAAATTCATAATAATTAAAAAAATTACAAAAATTCTATTCTTTTTCTATAAGCATATAGGGAATTATGTTCCAAACAAATCGAGCCATATTTCATTAAACTCAAACAACAACTTTTGATTTTATTCACAATTATGTGAGGGAACTCAGTCGATAAAAACCGCGATTTTAACTTCAGCTGTAAAGCCCGGTGACATCATAAAAAACAACGTTGCTACTACCACTTGTACTGTTTTATAAAGTTTTTTCCAACTTCTGTAAAATTTTAAGAACTTTAGTTGCATGGCTTTTCGTTTTATATAATGCTTAGTTTAAACGCTTTGTATAATAATTTTTTGTTTGTTTTGTGTTTGGCTTGAATTGTTACTTTATTTTTGTTTTTCTTTATTTTTCCACAAATAAAAACCTTAAAAAAATGCGTACGACTTTTCTTTTCTTGAAACGACTTTTTGAGCGACTTTATTTTTGTAAAACGACCTTTTGTGCGACCTTCTGAAAATTTCCAACGGTAATTCTGCAAAGTAGATGCAAGACTACAACTACACCAATATGAGCGTTCCTATTTTGTTTAAAAACATTTAGATTTACTGTTAAACTCAGCAGATTCTACAAAGCAAAAACGTATTTGTCTTTAATAAGAAAAGATGACATTTACACACACCTATACGAAAATTAGATACACATTTATAGCAAGCACGAAATGTACGTAGAAATGGAAAACATTAACAGCTGGCCGCTTGCGGCAACTTCGTATAGTTATATTTTAGTACATTTTCAGATATATATAATAGAAAATGATAACCAAAACAGAACAGTTCATTAAATATCCCTGCAAAAATCGTGACTAGTCCATACATGCATGTAAGGACTACTCCATAATGGACCAGGACTAGCCCCAAACTACCCCAAACGTATGCATTAGACGTGGCCCATTTAACATTGCGATGTCCTAGGACTGGACCACGTGGTCCAGCTTTGCATTACATCAGACTAACCCAAAAACTAGACCATGTAACTACTCCATGGAGCACCTACAAGGGCTTGTTTTGAGCCTACTCTATGTCACCATGGTTCACAAACAGAAAACTAGTTTTCATTTTCACTTTGTAGTCTATATAAACGATTTTCCCTCTGCTTTAATAAGTCTCCTTATATGATGGGAGCTACACTGCATTTTTGATTTCTTATAAACAAAACTAACTTTTATTTATTTTTTCGCTTTTACCAAAAAAATAAACTTTTAATTACAAACATTCATTATAACCACAAATAAACTTTTGTGTCATCAGGGCTACCATATTGCTGGTAATTGATGATATTTTATGATATAACATTCTTGGCAACACTGCATTTCGTGTTAAAACACGAACATTTGTTTGAAAGTGGTTCATAGCTGCATTACATAGGACTATGTTGTAACTAGTCCATATCAGCTAAAATGGACCATGTAGACCAATAATTTTTGCAGGGATTTGAGTGTTGTTAAATAAAAGCATAAACGTGTTTAAAAAAACTATATGTAATCATTTTGGCAACAATTGCATGCAAATTGTGCAGAGAAGCAAAAAAACGATTTTAAGTCGTGCTAAAACAACTTCAGCTAGTTTTAAGTTTAATACAGACTTTTGCGCGTAAAGTATAGTTTTTCATGTATATAGTTGTTGAATTTTCCAATTCAAATTGATAAAAAAATGCTTTATTTAATAAAAATTTACTTTTAAGAATAAGTATGACAATTCACTTTTTTTTAACTAGTGTGAAGAATACAAACATGGGAAAACCCAAAAGTTAAACAATAAAACATTGTTGTATATAAAAGTAATAGATTGATGTTCATACGCAACAATTCTTCCTTCGCATCTTGATTACGATGAGTATAGGGTCATGGGACGTCTTGGCCTATTAGAACGTCTCAGTTCCTGTTGTTGTATGATTGGATTTGGTACTTGTGGTGCCCGGTGGTGTTGATCTTAGTTTTTCCGAAGAATGTGGTGACGGCTTTCCATAGCGTCTAGGCGTAGATATTGTATCCTGAGTGTCTGGTAGTATGCTCATAGGGCTCGATTCAGCCAGTGGTGTATCATACGTATGTTCACTTTCGGTACATTCGCCTACTCTCTCCGAGGTATATGCAGTTTATATTTATTGCTCTCCGCCTAGAACTAGGCTTTTTGGCGACGAGGATGGGATTTGTTGCTCTCCGCCTAGAACAAGGCTTCTCTCCGGAGTTAGGATGTGTCTGTTAGCATACTTTTTAGGATCCAGTTGTACGTATCTAGTATCTGGCTGTCCGTATCTTCTTTGAAGTACTTCTATGTCTATGGGCTTCTGTACTACGGATTTAATCAACATGTCTCTTAACATGTTTTCCTTGATACTCGATCAAGTAGTGAAGGTCACCTATTCGTAATGAAATTCTACCAGGCAACCATTTGCTCATCCTTGGATTGCCTGACAGGAAATAGACTTGCTGCTGTAACTCAAGTACGCGATAGTTTTGGCTATGTTTCAGGTATTGCCTTTCAGTTACCTTAGTAGAAATTTCTTCTGGACGCATCAAATCCATGCGTGTTCTTAGTAAACGCCCCATGAATAATTTTGCTGGCGCTTCACCGGTAGTAGCATGGGGTGCATTTCGATATTGGCGTAAGAATTCATTAAGATCCTTCTGGGCAGTAGATTTTGTCAAGCGCATTGCTTTAAGCGCTCTTTTAATCGTTTGTACAATTCTCTCCGCCTGGCCATTTGTTGCCGGATGGTACGGAGCTGATTGCTTATGGTACTTGACACCAATTCCAATGGTGTTCGTTATATTTAGGGAGTATATTTGCTTGCATTGCGCAGTCATTACACGATTTTGCACAGTCTTCAATATCTTTGTCTATTCCCCGCCAATAAACAAAGGAACGGGCAAGGCCTTTCATTTTAACTATTCCCAAATGCGTAGCGTGTAGGTCTTCAATTACTTTCTTTTTAATAGCTGTAGGTATGACTATTCTGTGATCATAGGTTAGGCACCCCCCGTTAGCTTGTAGTTCTGCTCTGGTGCAGTATATCCGGCTTTTTTTTTAGATCTTTACCCATTTCTAATAATTTTACAATATTCCCTAGGTATTCATCTTTCACGGTTGCGCGCGCTATTGTTGCCCTTAATGGCAACTGATCGATTTGGCGAACAATAAATTTGTCAAATTCATCATATTCTTCAGACGAGATTGTGTTTACCAACAGCACCTTCCCATTTGCAATTCGGGAGCAAAAATCCGCGTTTGAATGGTGTCTAGTCGGTTTGTATACCACATCCTAATTAAAATTACCCAAAAAAATCAGCATAATTCGCCATGCGGCTTATGCATATTATTGGCAAGGATTTTGTCGGGTGTAGGATCTGGGCAAGCGGCTTATGATCCGTAATGAGGGTAAAGTGTCGTGCATAGAGGTATTTAAAAAACTTTGTCACTGCCCATACGATGGCAAGTGCTTCCTTATCCATTTGCCGATAGTTAACTTCAGTTTTAGTTAAAGCTCTGCTCGCGTACGCTATGGGCCGTTCCAACCCGTCAGGCATTTTATGCGACAACACTGCACCTAGCCCCCATTTACTGGCATCAGTTGCCAAAATCAAAGGTAATGTGGGGTTGTATGTAGTCAGCACTTGAAGGGAAATAAGAGCTGGTTTGATCTCGTTGTATGCTTTTTCCCCATCTTTAGTCCATTTGAATTCTTTTTCCAATAGCATATTTCGCAGATAAGTCAGGTATGAATGCATTGTAATAGGTAGCCTTTCCTAATAATAATTGTAATTCCTCCGGCGTCGATGGTTTTGGTGCATTCTTCACGGCTTCGATATGCTTATCGGACTTATGTATCCCGTGTTTATCTATTCGGTGGCCTAAGAATTCTACGGATGGTGTTGCGAAAACACATTTCGAACGGTTTAAATGGATGCCTTGACTCATTAGCTGTTTTAAAACCATTTGGAGGGAAAATCATTTGGATATCATCAAAGGATTCTGCATATACCAATATATCGTCAAAGAAACTCATTGCATTCGGTATCTTGTTTAATATGGCCTCCCTTCGCCGTTGCCACAAGGCTGGTATATTCGCCGCCCCATATAGGGCTCTAGTTAGACGAATAAGGCCATGTGTAAGGGTGTTCAAAGTTAAAATGTGTGCGAATTCTTCATCAATCGGAAGATGCGAATAGGCATCAGTGATATCTAAATGGCAAAATATAGTCGGCAAAATATAGTTAGGTATTGGATGCTCATCAATTATAATCCGGGGATTGACTGTCGGTTTGTAATTACCTGTGATTCTAATGCCCCCGTTTTTCTTTGTGACAACATGTGTTGTAGACGCCCATTCCGCGTAGTCCACTTGCCGGTACAAACCTGTAGCAATCTTGTTACCTATTTCCTCTATGTATGCATCTTTCAAGGCCAAAAGGATTTCCCTAGCTTTTGCTAAAATTGGTGAAGCATCGGGTTTTAAATGAACTTTCGCTGGCGGACCAATTAGCTTACCGGGTTTGTTACTGAAAATAGAATCGAATTGATGAAGTAAATTTTGAAGTTGTGATATTGCGCGGAATTCATCTCGGGCAGTGCAGTGTTAATATTCTTGATTCAGTTGGTTGTAGAAAACAGGTCAACAAAATCGATCTCATTTACAAATTTTTCTATCCACTACCGGCCCATAAGGGTGTCTAAATCGCCATCAACTACATACAAATACAATCTAGAGGACATTTTCCCAATCGCAGCATTAACCAGTATGCGGCCCAGACACTTGATCTTATGTCCTGAATAACTGGAGAATTGTTTATTTGTAGCATCTAATTCCGTGACTTTACAAAAGGACTGTAATGTTCTCATACTGATTATCGAGCACGGAGCTCCAGTATCTAATTCCATTTTCAATATATGGCCATTGACATTCACGGATATTATTTTTTTAGCATTTGTTTTTATTGTGTTAATATGGATTACCTGATTCAGCCTCTGTATAGCGTACCAGGTTCTTCATACTCGTCAGATTTTTGTATATCCTCTACTATTTGTGCTGTTGTACTTTTGCAGACTTTGGAAATGTGGCCCATTATACCGCATTGAAAGCATTTATCCTGTTTAAACTTGCACTAGCTTCGCATATGCTTGCCCCCACGATCAAAGCACGGGGACGGTTGGTTATTATTATTTCGTCCCCCTGTAGTGTGGTTTTTGTTTCCTTTTAGTTGAACCCGAGTACCCGAGTTTATGTAGCTCCTGTTGAACTGGAAATTACAAGTCATCCTTCATTTCTACTGTTGTGTGGCGTGTTAGTTCCATAGCTTCAGCAATCCCATAAGCATCGGTAAAACTCTCTGGTTTTTTTGAAATTAGCTCATCGCACACATTTCTTGAACTCAAGCCATAAAGTAGTTGTTCAATCAACATCCGATCTAAAAATTCCCCGTACTCACACGAACTGGCGGCTTGTCGAAGACGTAACACAAAACTTGCGATGCTTTCATCTTTCAGCGTATTTGTCCAAAAAACCCGGATTTTCGAATAAATCGAAAACCGGTTTGACAACTCTAACCACGATTGAAAAAATTAAATGGCTTAAAACGTTTTTTAAGATATAGTAAAGAGAAATAAAACAATAAAATTTTATTATGTAGAGGTATTTATACCTTACTATAATTTTTAAATAGCAAAATTAATAACAACTTAAACTGACTATCTCTTCGATTAATTTTTAGACATTGCAGTAAACTATTTTCTCTTTTCTAGCGACGAAATTCAGGTATTTGTAACATTGCAATTATACTTTAAAATTAATGTTCAACATAAAAAAACAAGGTCCATGAGGAGAGATAAAATATAGAGTTCGATTTGCGGTATATTTTTGATTTCATTTGGACGCTATTCTAATGTCCCGTAGGTAGTGCTCAAACATTATTTGTATACCCCGTTTGTATTTTTTCAGTCCCAAGTGATTCAAAATAAAAGTTCAAAGCAAGATATTATGTATTTGTCACAAACAAATATTGATCTTAATTTTTTCAATTTGTTATAATAAAATTTTATCAGCTTTTAAAGTTCGTCACGTACGATATTGTAAGACTACATATGCAACTAAATTTAAATGAAAAATGACAAAATGTCCAGCCCATTCCAAAAATAAAAAAAACTTCATACGTTTTCATATCATGATAGTCAGTATATAAATGATTCTCGAACTGCTTATGCTGACTTTAGACGACATGTTTTTTACATATGGCTTGTTAGGTGTGTGTGACATATGTAACTTCGCATGTTTGTCAAAATTGTCCATTTACAGACGGTTTATAATATTTGCTTTCACACGTACATGTGCAATTACATGTGACATAACCTCTGAGTGTTCACAACAACTGAGTTTTTGCACAATTTTCGTAAATATATAAAACGCTCTTTGCTTTTTAATGTTTTTTCAGCCAAACCACACTTTTGATAATTTAATACAGCTGATGTCAGATGAAAATAGAACACGCTCTAATTGAAAATTTTTCATCTGACTTTGCTTCTGTAAATATCATCTGACAATGTTTCATATGTTTCACACGGCATGTATCGCTTTTGCAGTGGGAAATTTGACAAGTCAGATGTAAAATACATGTCGTCTAAAGTCAGCATTAGCAATTTTTTTTAACTACGGGTTGTAAAGAAAAAAATGTTTGGTTTAATGTAAAAAATTAAAGAAAAAGCTTCCCACAATTTGCAGATTTTCGGACATTTCTACATGCACCTCAATATCACTTCCGTTTTATGTCACGTATGATATGCCCTTATTGATATGTTTTTCATATGTAGTATCCTCTGAATGAAACATAACAACAAAAGTTTTTCAGTTACTCCTATTTTTGCAAAATCTATTCCATTTGTACGTACGATGACATGGAAATGCCCATACTTAAGTAGAATCTATCATCTCCACCTTTTGTTGGCAGTAGAGGGCCCTAAAGTCAAACTATTTTTGAACTAAAGCGGCCCACCCACTTTCAATAAAATTGTGCAATTTTTCGTATTGTACAATAATATCGCCAAAGTGTATGTCATATTCGAATGTGTATGTCATAGTGGCAAAAATCAAAAGGCTTTTGATTTTTATTGTACAATAATGAAAATTATGTAATGTGGTGGCAACATTGTTTAGTCTTATGCTTACTTTTTCACTGTCAGGAAAATTGGACAATATTTTCTTTGAAAATATTCTGCCATTTATTGCATAGTATAGGTCAAAACGACAATAATATGTACAATAACATATGCAATAATATTGTATAATGGATGGGTCGCTTAAAACTGTTAACTGAAAATCGACTTTTACCTGTTTTACCAAAAAAAAAAATATTAGAAAAAATTAATTTTTTAACCGACTTCAAATAAGAAGGAGGTTATCAATTCGTCTGTATGTTTCTTTTTACTTTTTTATGCTTGTACACGCATAACTCCGTCATTTTTTACCCGATTTTCAAAATTGTTTTTTTGTTTGAAAGGGTTTGCTTGCAGATTGGTCCCATGATTGGTCCTCCAAAATATTAATTATCGAATAACTCCTCCAGTTATGCGCCGATTTTCAGAATTCTTTTATTGATTGAAAGGCCTTGCTTGCAGGTTGGTCCCACAACCTTTTTTCGAAAATCGGGGGAATTTACCCCCCCCCCCCCAAAAAAAATTGATTATCGGATAACTCCTTCATTTAAGGACCGATTTTCAAAAGTCTTTTTTTTGTTCGGAAGGTTTTGCTTGCAGTTTGGTCCCACAATTTTTTTTCGAAAATCGGGGGGAAATTCCTCCCCCCCACATTCCAAATATTGATTATCGCATAACTCCACCATTTATGGACCGATTTTGAAAATTCTTTTTATGTTTGAAAAGCTTTGTTTGCAGTTTAGTCCCATATTTTTTCGAAAATCGGACGGGCCATTGCCTCCCCCCCCCCCCCATTGTCACACAAATATTGTTTATCGCATAGCTTCTTCATTAATGAACCGATTTTTAAAATATTCTTTTGTTTCAAAAAGTTTGCTTGCAGTTTGGTCCCATAATATGTTTTTGAAAATCGGTGGGGCGATTTGCCCCCCCCCCCCAGAATATTTATTATCGCATACCTCTGCCATTTATGGACCAAATTTGAACATTTTTTATATTAAATGGCGTACAAGATATGGTTCTTTGTATTGAAGACTTTTTTTGCCAGAATTATTTAATTTATTCTCTTGAAACTTAACAGTTTTCTTTACTACTAGACGTAAAAAACAGAAGTTATCATGAAACAATTTTTTCCCCCAAAATTGCTTAAGTTTGGCAGAGTGAAACAAAAATTTTTTTTAATTCCTATTTGTTTATTCCCAATTTCATTGCTTTTTGGAAAAAGTTACAAAGGAATAAGTTTATGGTACTGCCAAAATTGGTAAAAATCTATTAATATGATTATTTCGAACGTATTTGCTTTGTGAATCTAAATTGATTATTAATTAGGCTAAGGTTCGTAACGTTATATTCAGAAAGAATTGGGTATGATTAATATTCCAAGGAACAAGGGAAAAATTAACATCAACTTAATTTTTCAACGTACACAGCAGAACACAGTAGCGCCACTTTCGGAAGCCGCTACACTACCATCGCCAGTGCTCACGTGTATTTGCTATCACCACTTGTCAGGTGGCTCTGCTGAATGTGATTTTAATTCTTATATATACAACTTTTTCGTGAAAATTGAATACGAGAATTAAATCACTCTCAAGCTGATATTAAAGTGCACTTTCCCAGCGTTGCCATCGGTTTATTTTTCTTCATTCCCTTTTTTCTGATTTTTGTTCTACTCAAGACAAACTTTTTTGGTTTGATTTTATACTTAAGTATATATGAACATGTAAACATGTGAAAAGCTCAAGCCAGTAGCTAATTGTTTATTAATATGATTATTTTGAACGTATTTGCTCTGTGAATCTAAATTGATTATTAGGCTAAGGTTCGTAACGTTATATTCAGAAAGAATTGGGTATGATTAATGTTCCAAGGAACAAGGGAAAAATCAAGTTTCAAACTTTTTTTCTTTGTTAGTATAAAAAATTAACTCAATTTTTCTGTAGTGTGTAACTTTTTTTAAAAAAGCGAAAAAATTAATATCAACATTAGAAGCAATAACAGTTTTTTGCGGACAACCTAAATTTTCGTTAAGCTTGACAAATTTAAAAATATATAAAATTCAAAAAAGGGGGTTTTTTATTATTGCTTTAGTTACATCGTTAGGATTTCTAACGTTTAGTGCAAAAAATTAAGATTTTGCATTTCAAACTTTTATTTTTGAAAAGTTTAAACTTTCCATTGCATTTTTTTAGGGTAACTAAGATGTTCTAAAGCCGGAAAAAGTATTTTTTTTTTATTTCGGCCATTGTTCAGAGTAAAAGGCTGATTCGATTAACATAATTTATATCCTATTTGAAAGGAAACTAAATTGCGCCAATTGGCTTTGATCGAATAAAAAAGTACTGAGTTGTAGTTGATCAAAATTAAAATTTTATGAAACTTTAAATTTTTTTTAAATTATTCCCATTTTGAAAGCTGTTTCGTACCACTGACCGAATACATTTGGACACACACAAAATCGTTAACATTTTTAAAGTTTTATTTTTTATGTATGGTTGAAACCATTTCAAATCGAAAGAAAAAAATCAATTTTCGAAACACCAACTCCGATTTCGGTGATATTCACCGAAAATGTTATCCATTAAAGGCATTAAAAAATTTTAATTTTCAGACCTCAGACTCCTCCCGTTTCTGAAATATACCACCATGAAAATCGCAAAAATTTGACTAAAGTGGCCATAAAAAAATGAACTTACGGGTATGTTCTGTATTTCATGTGGAATTAAAATGTGCGGAATTATCAAAGCATTTTTGTTATAAATATTAATTTGCAACAACAATGCTTTGACGATTTTGCAGATTTTAATTCCGCATGAAATACAGAATATAGCCGATAACTTCTAAGCTTCAAAACTGAAAAAGTTTTCGTTGATGATATTTTGCAGGTTAAAGTAAAGCTTTTAAAATGGTGTACATTTCAATGTTTTCCACGATAAGTTCAAAGGTCATTTGTGAAGGTCTTGAGCTCAAAGCAGTTTTTTTAATATTAATAATATATATGTCAGTTATAAAACTCTTTTCTACACATTCGGAAAGTTTCAAGGTGGTGCCGCTTCTAGTTTCGGAGTTATAGAGCAGAAGATGGTCAAAAGTTTGATTTAAGTTTTATAAATACAATTATACTGTTTTCCAATTATTTCTTTTTTTAATTTTTTTAATTTTTTTAATGTATTTTTTAGAGCAATTAGGATATTCTGTGAAACGGTGAAATTCAAAGATTTTTCACATTTTCATGGTAGTTTGGATTCTCGTTTAATGAAACAATGAAAAGTATTGTCAATACTTGTTCATATGAAAAACATTGGAACGAAACAAAAGTTTTTCACAATTAGACATCACCGCGATTCTTGTTCTGTGTAGCAGTGAAAATAACTGTCAAAAACTTTTCATATGAAAATTTATTTTAAGCTTAGTCTAGACGGTATGTTGAATCAGCAAATCTATGCTAACACTCATATGCTTTAAAATAACAATAAATGCGTCTGTCAGCATATTCAATATGCTAAGCGTCTACACGGTATGCTGAAAGTGCCAAATTTTTTGAAGTCAACATATAACAGCAAATGATATGTCAACATATCAGTTAGCATACAATTTTTGCGTCTACATGATATGTTGAATTCCGTATGATGATATACATACATACATATGTATATGCAGAGTCGTGTAAACATTTGTTTATAAACTTCAAATAAATTTTACAATACTCTTTCTTTATTACTTCTTTATTGGTAGAAATAAATTATCGCTTTTATTGCAAAATTAATATTTTTAGTGCGAAATAAATTTTTAAAAATAAAATGAAATATAATATCATCGATGTATATATCACTAGCATTGTTCTGAAGAACGCAACCAATTAGAAAATACGCGAAAAATTGCTAAAATGTGTTGAAGAAATGGCTTAAGTCAAGAATGCCAACGCTGCTGAAAATAAAAATAGTCATGAGGTAATAGCCCTTTTAAGACAAAAAATGTTTGTTAATTTTTTCGGCGCTCTTTTTTGGTTCCGGAGTTACGGGGTTCAAAACTTTTATTTTGAATTGGCCATAACTCCCACAATTCTTCATGAATAATAAAAGTGCTCTAAAACACTTTTCTACTGGTATATACATTTTTGAAATCCATTAACCCATTGTGAGCCAAATGAAATTTAAAAAAAAAATTAACCCGACTTTAAGTAAAAACAACGTTATCTCAAAAACTTACCCATATAACGCATGCTATATACCCATGTATATAAATTTATAGAGAACTTTCTTGAAAGCTATCACTAATGAAATACGGAAGATATGCAACTTCAAAAATGAGTTTTCAAAAATATATATTTTTTTCGAGGCAGTCTCCATGTGTGCATTGGTATGTATGTATATGAAAAGTGGTGTTTAGTTTAGGAGATGCAAAAATTAATAACAGGTTTCTTACTAGGCAAAACATCTTTCCTCAGCGAAGCCACTATTCGACATACATAGATGAGAAAATCCCTAAGTTCGCCAAAGGCCAGTTAGTCAGACAATATTTACTCAGCGAAACCACCATTCGACATACATAATGAAAATAAGTATATCAAATGAAAACTTGGAAGGTTCGCTACAAAATTATATCCATGCTTAAGTATCGATATATTGGTAATTTTTTCAGATAACGGTGTGTTTACGTAAAAAGTCGGGTTAAAAAATTTTTAAACAGTATTTGGTTCAGAATGGGTTAACGGATATCAAATTGGGTTGACGGATTGTTTATACCAGCAGAAAGGTATTTTATAGCGCTTTAAAATGATGTATATATCGTTTATATCCGAGAGCGCCGAAAAAAAATTCACAAATATTGTTTGTCTAAAGAGTGCTATTACCTCATTATTTTTTATTTTAACTTTCAACAGCGTTGGTATTCTTGACTTGTTCCGAAGAAATTACTAAACTGCAAAGAATAAGAAAATCAAATAAGTCGCGAAAATACGCAAATTTTTTACCATAAATATGCTGATATCGTCTAGACTAAGCTTTACACAGAAAATTTATAAGTGAAGAATAAACTTTTGGAGAATAGTAAGGGCAAACTTACAAGGAAATAAATGTCTGTTTTTTTATAATTCATTTATTTATTAACTAAGAGATGATTTTGACCTTCCAAATGATAATTAATGATTTAAATATAAAATACACAAGAAGGATTTTATTTATGTATTTATCATTTGAAAGTTATATTTCCACACACGGACAGACACATGTACAGAATTCACCCTGCAAACTCTATAATTTACTATATATTCTTTTAAATTTTAATCGTTTTATTTTAAATAACTCAAACTATTAATAAAACATATTTTTTCTCATAAAAACCATAACATATTAATGGGCGCATTCATAAGACGTAGCTGTTGAGCTCAACTGTTGTAAAACTGTTGGCAACTGTTGCAAACAACAGTTACGTCTTAAGCTGAAAGTCCATAACACGCGTTACACACAGTAACGCGTTATAACCGGCTGACAAAAAAGTAGAATCAGTGTAAATTTATGTGACGAGTTACATAGCACACAGCGTAAAACGCTTGACGCGAAAAGTAGGTTTACTTTCTACTTTTATATGCGTCGCATGCGCCATGAAAAAATTACAGCTGTTGTTGATAGCCAGGGATGACAAATTATATTATATTTTCAATGTTATCGATAAATATGTTTGTATGGTCGACTATTATTTTTACAAAAAAGAAGTCTGTAATAAAAAAAACCCTATCGCAATAGAGTTTACAAATGATTTCAAGAATAAAATACATTAAAATTAATTTGTTAACACAATTCTTTCATCAACAAAATTTTCATTTTATTTATCGATTAATTTTATGTAATAAGCTTCATCTCTGTTATGTTTATTAATTTTATCAATTTATCTTTATACTTTATTCAATATTGTACTGACACAATTAAATTTACATTAAAGTCAAGAAGAGCCGACAATCTGTTGGAATAGCTCTCGCTGAGTTCAAAAAACCACTCACTTCCCGTTCCAAATACAAGGGACGCACCAAAAACCGTCTCGTTTTATTTTGGAGCTTTGAGTATGCCCTTGTTGCACCAAATATTATATTTATAAACTCAATAAATTCCACAAATTCTTTTAACATTTCAATTAACATTTTTGCAAAAATTATTTTTATTTGATAAAACTATTTACACTACAGCTGATCAAAACATATACATTGGCGCACAAAAAGCGTTGCATGTAACTTGAATTTAGAAAGGCGTCTAAAGTATGAAACACACAAAACGCGCAACGCACGAAACGCGTGCTATGGACTTTCAGCTTTAGAAACGGCTTGATGGAACGTGTGCCAAGATAGCGTCGAAAAAGTAGCGTAGATTTTGGGAATAAGAAACCGGGAAAAAACGGGGGAAATTTATAGTTATTTTCACATTATGTGACTTCGATTTAGGGAACTAAAATCGTTGCTGGATTTTTCCCAGGAGCAGAGTAGTTCCGACCGCCTATTCATCTATGGAACATGAAAATAGACACTTTCATGGACAAAATGCGCCATTCGTGCTAAAAATCAGCAAAGGCGTTCCCGAGAAAAGTGGGGTTTTCCAAAATGGCCAAAAAAATCGTTGCTGGATTTTCCCAGGAGCAGAGTAGTTCCGACAGCCCATTTGTAAAAGTAACATGAAAATAGACACTTTAATGGACAAAATGCGCCATTCGCGCTAAAAATCTGCAGAGCCGTTTCCGAGAAAAGAGATGATTTCCAAAATGTCCATAAAAATCTTTGAAAATAGACACTTTCATGGACAAAATGCGCCATTCGTGCCAAAAATCTGCAGAGCCGTTCCCTAGAAGTGGGTTTTTCCAAAATGGCCAAAAAATCGTTGCTGTATTTTTCCCAGGAGCAGAGTAGTTCCGACAGCCCATTTGTAATAGGAACATGAAAATAGACACTTTAATGGACAAAATGCGCCATTCGTGCCAAAAATCTGCAGAGCCGTTCCCGAGAAAAGTGGGGTTTTCCAAAATGGCCATAAAAATCGTTGCTGGATTTTTCCCAGGAGCAGAGTAGTTCCAACAGCCCATTTGTAAAAGTAACATGAAAATAGACACTTTAATGGACAAAATGCGCCATTCGTGCTAAAAATCTGCAGAGCCGTTCCCGAGAAAAGTGGGTTTTTCCAAAATGGCAATAAAAATCTTTGCTGGATTTTTCCCAGGAGCAGAGCAGTTCCGACAGCCCATTTGTAAAAGGAACTTGAAAATAGACACTTTAGTGGACACCATGCCCATTCGTGCCAAAAATCTGCAGAGCCGTTCCCGAGAAAAGTGGGGTTTTCCAAAATGGCCAAAAAAATCGTTGCTGGATTTTTCCCAGGAGCAGAGTAGTTCCGACAGCCCATTTGTAAAAGGAACGTGAAAATAGACACTTTAATTACAAAATGCGCCATTCGTGCTAAAAATCTGCAGAGCCGTTCCCGAGAAAAGTGGGTTTTTTCAAAATGGCCAAAAAAACTTTGCTGGATTTTTCCCAGGAGCAAAGTAGTTTCGAAAACCCACTTTTCTCGGGAACGGCTCAGCAGATTTTTTGCACGATTGGCGCATTTTGTCCATTAAAGAGTCTATTTTCATGTTCCATAGATGAATAGGCGGTCGGAACTACTCTGCTCCTGGGAAAAATTCAGCAACGATTTTAGTTCCCTAGATCGAAGTCACATAATGTGAAAATACCCATTACTTTCCGCCGTTTTTTAATTCCCAAAATCTACGCTAATTCTTCGACGCTATCTTGGCGCACTTCTTGATGGATATACTGCAATACGAACAGAATGTATATAAACATCTAAAAACAGGCACAAAAGACATAGTTGAAATTAACAAAATTAATTAGTTTAGCGCTCAGTTTTGAGTGCATTTTGGTTTTATAAAATATTCTATAAACATGGTATCCAATGCGATAGTCGGCACCATACGAATTGTCCATTTTCAATTTATTTTAATATTTTCACCACAAAGCAAAAAACACTGCAATAAAATATGAAGTCTGCGGCGATAATTTTTTTAATATTTTTAAATATTTAATTTTATAGTATATTAAATACTATGTAATATAGTAAGTAAACAACACAATAAACATATATTTAGTGATCTTAATTTTATTTTAATTATATTCGCTTATTTGTTTACTTATCACATTTGTAATGCAAAATTTATTAAACTAGTTTGCAGCGGCAACATAATAAAGTGGCGTTGTATTAGAGTATTAACGGCATAACTTTTTTGATCAGCTGAGCATGTTAAACACAACATGTTGACCATAGGTAGCGAAAATATTTTATGATGGAAAAATATGGCATCAAATACACAACTGTTGTGTGTAGCGGAACTACTGAACTGTGCGTTTCTAAGACAAACACACAACAGTTTCACAACTGTTACGTCTTATGAACGCGACCAATAGTACACACAAATATATTGCATTTCTTTGTAAATATTTCATTTCAAGTTAGTGCTCAGTGGTTTTTTATTTAATTTTTTGTGGTTTTTATTTGGGAAGGTTGCAATAAACACAAAATTCAAAAATACCTTCATTTATCTAAAAAAATATTTTTTTCAAGTGTAAAATTCGTGACTCTTTTTTAGATTATCTCGTAAACTATAAGGAATGTGAAATTTTTTTTTACAACTTTCTTTTAGATAATAATATTATCTACAACTCCACAAAACACATTTTTGTTGTAAATTGTACAATTAAAAATTTATAGCTATTATGAAAAAATACAGCGTGCATCACGCCGAGTGCGTCACAAACGGCTTTGATAAAAAACTATATAATATTTTTTGGCTGCAAATAAGTAATTTTACAATACTCTTATATTCCTCTTTCTTTTACGAATTAGATTTTGGGTGCTTTATTATACAAAATTCGCTAATAATACGAAAAACACACTTCAACTTTCAAAAGTTACTTCCACGTGCGTCACAAAACTTTGTGCTCAATTATTTCGCAACAAGTAGCTGCTAAAAAGTTATGTTTTATGCCATTAGAAAGTACAAGTAAATCCCACTAAGCACTATGCATAAGTTGAATGCATCTCTTTTGAAAGAATAAAAAAGTTTTATATTTTAATCTGGGGCCGAATCACCGCATTCGTTATCGAGTAGGCTTTCACATCGAATAGAATTTCGTCACGTGTCGAATGGATGGATTACCGTATTCGATAGCTAATGTATTAAAATTTTTAAAAAGTGTGTTGCGTTTCTTTAAGCTAGTTTAACAACCAAGTCGATTTGACGACTGTAATAAGGTTTATTGGTAATGTTGCATGCTTTTTTGCAAAACATACAAATAAAAGATCGATAGCTCTAGTGCTAACGAGTGCAATTTAAGCAGCATGTACTCGATTATCGTATGCCGTAATCCCAAAAAGAAAATTTTCGAACAATTTTACGCGATCACGTATGCGGTAATTCGGGCCCTGAATGTTGCGTTCGTCACGTAGGGTTTGCCCATATGTATATTTTTATCCGCTGAATTCAGAAATGACAATAAAACTTTTCGGTAAGCTCTTATTTCAAATATATACTTTTATATTTTCATAAATTACAACAATTTTGTTCTTTTTTATTTATGTTATTACTCCATTATATCAATAGTGCAATATCAATTGTCATATTGCTTCTCATATTGCATAAAAATCATACAAATATTATGTATACATATATATTTTTCCATGAAAGTGTGAGTAAATTAAAAACTAAAACTCGTTTTCTGGAAAATCAGTATTTTTGAGTTCTGTCACTTTTCAAGTGCATGTGCGATATGTCCTTTAATACATCAAAAATTGTGTATTTTACTTTATGAAATGATAAAATACATATTATTTTTAAATAAATGAAAAATTTTAATTTAGTGCGTTTCTTCCCAGAATTGAGCGTTTTTATCGAGTTTTAGAGCTTTTTGAAATTTAAAAGTTGACAACGCTGCATAGTAGTAAAGTTTTCACAGGTACGTATGGAATGAAACATTTTTTCATAATTCAAACGAGAATCAGAAAATGCGTAATTGTGAAAAGATAGAGTGAAAGTAATGGTGAAAACGAATATGAAAAGTGTTTTTTTCATTTCACATTATCACAGAACCAGAACACGGTAAAATATTGTCTTCTTCAGCATGGCTATTGTCAATCTGCACTTGTTTTTAAAGCGTCATCTAGAGTAAAAGGCCGACTCAATTATTATTTTGTTTAAAAGGCTGCTAAATTGCGCTTCGATGGATCATTTGCTTTCATCGGATAAAAAATTACTGGGTTATAATTAGGGTTCCCAACATTGTAGCGATTAAATACAGTATTTTTTTAAATTTTCTTTAAAAAAATATAGTACACTTCTAATAAATATAGTATTTAATAAAAAGCTTTAAAAAAATAAATTTATGTTTTATCAACTATTTATTTTTTTATAATAGTTATATTTTTGCACTTTTTGCGTCTTTTAAACGTCCCCATCCATTATACAATATTATTGAATATGTTATTGTGCATACTATTGTCGTTTTGACCTATACTCTACAATAAATGGCACAATTGGGGGATTCACAAGGTAGTCATAAAGTCATATGTTTTAAAACAATAACACGAACAAATATGACTGCTGAGAGCAACCCCTCATAAGTTATTGTGCTATATCAAATTTGTATCAGCATATTATTTTAGGACTTTTTTGTTTGAAGCACAACAACAATGTTTTTAAACTATCATAAAATATTAGCACTTTATGACATTATGACATGGTAAGACACCTTTTTAATACGCCAAATATATTCGAAGAAAATATTTCCCAATTTTCCTGACAGTGAATAAGTAACCATACACTGAATAATGTTGCCAGCACCATTTTCTTGATTGTACAATAAAAATTAAAAGCCTTTTGATATTTGCCAATATATTGTGACACATAGGCGATATTATTGTACAATACGAAAAATTGCATAATTTTATTGCAAGTGGGTTGCCCGTTTTAACAATTTCCAGTCTACAATAAAAGTTTCATATCCTTTATTACATTAAATATTCAGATGACTGTATATCAAAAGCTTATTTTTTATTAAGTCTATACTCGCTCAGTTTCTCATAACTGAAAATATTCATTATGTGAACGCCGAAGTGAAGGCATAGAGAACTTATCTCTACATATAGTAAAACTGGAAAAGGGGCGTGTCTGTACATGAAATATTTTTAGAAAATTGTTATGGTGGCATAAACAGTAATCGATGTAGAGAACAAAACACCAAATTTTGGAATTTTTGTCTGTCTGTCTGTCAGTCTGTCTGTCCGAACACGGAAAAACCACTAAATGGATTTTCATGAAATTTGGTATGGAGATACTTTAGAGACAAAACTGTAAAAAGGGCGTGTCTGTACATGAAATATATTTTGAAAATTTTTATTGTGGCGTAAACAGTAATCGTTGTAGAGAACAAAAAACCAAATTTTGGAATTTTTCTCTGTCTGTCCGTCTGTCTGTATGTCCGAACACGCTTCACGTAAAAACCACTGAAGCGATTTTCATGAAATTTGGTATAGAGGTACTTTATAGTCCTGATTCAAACATAGGGTACTTTTTACCGCGATAAAATATCTTATTTCTAAGTTAAAATAGAAAAAAAAACGAAAATATACCCAATTTTACTAATATAAATGTTGTTGGAAATTAGAAAGATGTTTTTTTTAACGGTGGTAGCTTTGTTTATTTTGTATAACGGGTTCTTTAAAAAATATGTAAAAAACGTTGTATTATTATATTTTACAGACACCTTATAGTCATAAAGCGATCTTTAAGCGCGCGAAGCGGGTGGGCACTCTAGTCTATACATGTAATAAAACTGTAAAAAGGGCGTGTCTGTACATGAAATATTTTTTGAAAATTTTTATTGTGGTGTAAACAGTAATCGATATAGAGAACAAAAAACCAAATTTTGGAATTTTTGTCTGTCTGTATGTCCGAACACGCTTCTGAAAAAAACGTTAAAAAAACGCCAAAAAACAACTTAAATACTTAAAAAATAAAAAAAATTAAATTAAACAAAAAAGCACATTGAAAAAACTGGCAAAATGAAAAAAGGGGTAAAACGAAAAGGGATATACAGATGTGTATTCGTACGGAACCCGTCGTGTGCGAGTCAAAGTCGCACTTTACTTAATTTATTTCTGTATTTCCTACACAACCACTATTTGCGTTTGTGTATTACAATATTCTACCGTATAGAACATTAAAGTACATTATATAAGGTAAATTTTCGAACACTGTCTAAAAACGCACTTTTTTCAATTTTAAGTTCCTTTAACTCAATGAGTTTTTATTCGATCAACACAAGAAAGATCTATCTTGCTCAGTTGAAACATTTTCGATATTTGTGGGAATAAAAAACAGAACTATAAGTTTTAAAACTCGAAAAAGCGGGATAAAGCGGGGTAACAATTTTAGACGGGATCGACCTCTTAAGAGCGGGATAATACCGCCTAAAGCAGGATGTCTGGTCAGATTATTTATGAGCCAATTAATACCTTCTACACATACATAGGTACATGCATATGTATGTATAAATTTTCACTTTTGTCTATACAAGAGCAATTTCGATTCGCTTTTAAAATTTTACCTTATGTACCTATGTACATATACATGTAATTTCTGTATTTTGTACATTTTTCTGTACATACATACATACATATATTTATTTTTTAGGCAAATTTTTCACTTTTTTCTGTTTTGCAACACAACCGGCACTTTTTTACTTTGCGTGAAATTTGCGGTTTTTATATTTGTTTTTTTATAGTATTTAAGTATTTCTTTATCACGATTTGATGGCACGTTTACTACTGATGACTTTCGATCTTTAACTTTACCTCATTGTATTCCAGATGGAAAAGGTATGTTGAGTTTCCGTTTGTTCTTTATTTTGGTGAGCACCTTTTCCAGCTTCGAATGGACCATGAACACGTTTGGGTGTGTTTAAAACAAACCACCTTATTGATGTGGCAGAATAGGGTGAACGAGAATAGGGGCCAATCTATAATTAAGTTTGTTAATTATAATTACTCGGTGGAAGAGTAATTACAATTAGGGGGTATGGAAGATAAAGGCAAACAATATGGGTAAGTGTATGTTTCTTTTATTCTATAAAGGTAAGTATGCGAGAGACTCACCTTTTGTAGGGTATCCAATAGAAACAAGATTTTATTTTCATATAAAATTACTCCGTTTATTCTCCAGTAGGTAAGTATTTAGGTAATGGCTTTAGTAAACGTGTTTTCCAAGATAAGTACTACAAGCGTACTGCTCGATGGTTACATCGCAAGTGAGTATTAATTTTTGGTGTACAATTCAACTTCGGTTATATGAACGGGTTCAATAAAATGGAGTAAAAATCACGGTTTACTACTACTTTTTTTAAAGCTACGATATTATAAAAAAAGTGTTGGTAAATTTAATAAATGTTTAATATTTTCCGTTACCATAAATGATTCAAACAAATATTTTATTATTATTGTCCAAAGATGCTTTGGACATGGCCCCGCCATCATTAAGCATCAGTATTAGAATTTTCGTGGGCACAGAGAACGTTGGCCAAGGAACGGATGGCCTCAACGATGATTTTGGTATCTAGTTTGGTTGTCATCGTAATGGTTGATGCAGGCGTTGATGCTGTTGTTGATGTTGTGGTTGATGCTGCTGTTGCTGATACTGTTGTTGGTTTTCTTTTTGATTGCTGGCGCTATCGCAACTCTTTGGTCGCAATTTCCCTATCCTTTTTCGGACGCTCAGGCCTAGGATGAAGAAGCGTGTGATGGAAGCTGTTGCACTTACGGAATGTATCCATTGACGGGCAAACCGCTAAGTCATGGCTCCTCGCTAAACAGTTATGACAGTATCGGTTTCTGTCCATCAATTCTTCCCTCTCTTCGACTGTCATCGTTAAAAATTGTCTGCAAAATCTTAATGCATGGAATGTTTTGCATAAGATGCACCTGTAGAGAGCGGGATCACGGCGAATTTTCGCTTCCCTGGAATGGCGCGTCTCTGGTCGCGCCTAGGCTAGCCGACAATTGGTCCTACTATAAAAAAATTTAGATAACCTTATTAGAAAATTGCAAGACATGTAAACATAATTTTATTATGGGTATGTATGACTTGCAGTAATATGGAGTAATACTTATGGGTAGAATAATTCATGAGTTATAAATTTGGCACATAGTGTTTAATTTAGAAAATAGTGTTACAAATTTTTATATTGAATATTCTTGATTTACCAAGGGAAGATAGTATAATTTAGCTATTGGGCGGGCTATAGTTCCTGAAGTAATATGTACATCCGCTGTGCGGACATTGCTATCAGAGCCAGGGTAGGTGTTTTGTATTCTTCCCAGTCGCCATTCGCCTTCAGCTTTTCCCATCTATTGATCAGAGACATGCTTTGGAAGTTTTGATCTGGGAAAGCCATCAGGGGTGCATCTCGTAAAAAATGGCCTGGTGTCAATGCAGTCAAATCCGTAGAATCTTCGGAGAATGCCGATATTGGCCGAGAGTTGAGTATGCCTTCGATTCGAGCTAAGAAGGTGAATTTTTGAGAACCTGCAATCCGTTTCAAATGGAGCTTGAAACTGTTTACGGCGGCTTCCTACAATCCGCCCATGTAGAGAGCGTGTGGAGGTATGAATCTGCATTCAAATCTGTGGGTGACATACTTCTGAGCAATGTCTTGTGCTGCGTTGTGCACGAACGTTGCGAATTAACGTTCTAGGATTTTACTGGCGCCCAAGAAGTTTCTACCATTATCACTAAATACCCTCTGGGGGAGCCCCCGCCTCCCAACGAAGGGAGAAAATGCAGCCTAGAATGCCGCAGAGGATAAGTCTGAGAATGCTTCTAAATGTACAGCTCAGGTACTAAAGCAAACGAACACGCTTGCATACCCTTTAACTGAAGGAGATATTCGTAAGAGCGACGTTTGTACCATTCGGTACATTTGACGGCATTCCGCATGGAGGAGGAATTGGTGCAAGTGATAGAGATAAAGGTAGGAAAAACGGGAGTTTCCTGGTAGAATAATTGGATAACGCTCGTCGTAGGGAAGAGATGACTGAGACAATCTACCGTTTACCGGGAATCGAGTTTTTCTCTAAAAATGAGTAACGTTTTGAGCGAACTTTTATTGGGTATATCTTGGCCACTTAGTAAACGTTTGTTCAATTCACAAGCTCGTATTAACGTCGTATGTGTTGTGTAGTCGTCTAATTATACAATATTGTATTTTTGTTGTTGATAATTTTCATACAAAAATGCGTTATAATTATACGATTGAATTTTATATGTTCTTCAAATAGTTGTATTGATGCCAGATCTGGAAATATTCTATTTGTTAGATTAATTTGTAAGAATCTTTTATATATGTGATGTGTAACATATTTGAACTGCCAACTGTGTTAATGTATCGGCTTTTTTGATAGTCCAAATATAAATTCTGCACGGCGAATTTATATTTGGAATGTCAAAAAGCTGATATATTAACACTGTTGATAGTTCAAATATAGAAACATTTTCTTAGTCACCTGATCTCTCGAGGCTACCTGGTATTAATTCGCCTAGTGTTGGTGTTAATTAAATTGAAATTTAAGATACGACAAAATAACGATACAACAAATTTGTCTGTTCACAAGCACATAAACAAGTGTCGTCTTTTTTTAAACGATAAGACATACGACTGAGCTTGTGAATTGAACAATTGATACTCTTCTTAATAAAACCTTTTTTGAGCCAGAGTGACAAGCATAGACTTTACATATTGAACTTCTGTTTGTGTTAGATAATTTTTGGTTCATAATGAATATCAGGCCTGCATTTCCTAATAATTTTATTAAAGAAACGGAAGACAAAACTCGCAGAGCTTTACTGTATGTTGAAAATCTTGTCAAAATATCTCCCTCTTGAGTGTTTGAGTGAAAAGTATGGACTTCTGTGGCGTCCTCTACTATTTTCAGAGGATTTCTTTTCGGCCACTCGGACTCAGGTTTGGTTAGCCATGGTGACCCAAACCACCATTGGGAGTTACTGGCGAGCTCTTAAGACTTACATCCCCGAGTTCCGAGATCTTCAGGGTTATCGTGCGTTGGGACATGTTTCCAAGTTGCCATCGGAACAAGACGATGAATTTGGGCGATTCTATTTACGATGTAAGTCTCCCATGGGGGGAGGGGGGGGTTGAGAGCCAACCCAAGACTATCGAAGAATCCGTCCATAAAAACACTTCCGTGTCTTGAAAACTCAATGACGACTGTACGTACTTTATGAGGTTTGTCAAGAGTGCAGCTCCACTGAGTTCCAAACGGGGTAAGCAGACCGTTTGTGTAGGAGCTACTTTACATTTTGCTAGCAACAAGTTAGAAAAAGTTGCATGAGATTTAGTTTTGCAACGAATGTAAATCGTAGGTCAATACGCTGCTTTGGAAGCGTCACAAAACCAATGAAACTGGACTTCATCTGAAGGTGTGTATTGGAGCCAACGAGGTATGGTAACAGTTTCTATCTTGGATAGATGTGAAACCAAATCATTCCAATTTCTTTAAGATTCAGTTGAGATGTCTTCATCGCATTCTAACCCTTCGAGCCATAGCTGCTGCATTAGTATCTTGGCCCTGATGACTATGGGTGCCAGCCATCCTGCAGGATCGAATAACTTTGCAACTGGCGAGAGAATTTGCCTTTTTGTAATTTTTGCAGACTGATCAACTGGAGAGAAATTATAAGTGAATGCATCTGAGACTGCATTCTACTTAATCCTAAGGGTTTTAGTAGAACTAGATTCTTGAAATCGAAGAAAATCTAAATCATATAGATCTTCTTTTGGCAAATGGGTAAGAAGCTGGGAACTATTTGCTATTATCTTTTTTAGAGGTAAGCCAGCTGATTTCAATGCGTTAATGAGTTGAGTCTGTGTGGATAGTTTCGTCAATTAAAAAATCTCCTGATAGTATGTCATCTACGTACGCGCTCGGGAACTCAAATTTACAATCTGTTGCAAGTTGAAGTAGAGTGCGGATTGCGAGATATGGGGCACAGTTAACCCCGAACGTTACTGTTTTCAACTCAAAATCTTTTATTGGGCCATCGACTGAGGGTTGAAACAGAATTCTTTGAAACTGTCTATCATCTGGGTGTACGAGAATTTGGCGATACATCTTCTGTATATCACCACTAAAGACGTATTTGTATTTCCTCCAATTAAGTATAATGGTTATTAAGTCATTCTGCAGTATAGGGCCAGTATAAAGTACATCATTAAGCGCAAATTGAGATTTTGTTTTTCTTGAGGCATTGAATACGACTCTGACCTTGGTGGTTTTGTGTTCTGGGCGCACCACCGTATGATGAGGTAAATAAAACGAGAAATATTTACCCTGAGATATTATTTCTTGGGAAGAAGTTTCTTCCATATGGTCTAAAGTCAAATATTCGTTTAGAACTGCCTTATACTGGGTTTGAAGTTCTGGATCTCTTAACAATGTTCTTTCCATTTTGGAATATTGAGCTAATGCTACAAGCCGTGACGAGCCCAGAAAGACTTTTTCGGGATATTCTGTTTTGAATGGCAGCCTTACTACATATCTACCATTCTTGTGCCGTGTAGTTGTTTTAGCGTAAAAGGTTTCACAAAATTCATCTTCCATTGAGATAGGGCGATTCGAGGGTATTTCTTCCTCCTCCCAAAACTTGTTTAGCAGCATGTGAAGATCTTCAGTTTCTAAGGGAACAACTCTATTGGTTGAGTACCCAAAGATTGTGTTGTAAGTCGATGTGCTTCCACAAATATTTTTCCTTATACCTTCAATGTTAATGTTCTGTTCGTAGTCATTACCAACTATAAGATCTATTTGTGCAGATTTATTAAAAGTTAAATCGGCAAGATCTAACTCTTTAAGCTCCTTTGAGAATGGAACCTCAAAGGTACAAGCTGGGAGTCTTTTCGTGACCTTTGGTAAGTCTATGGCCTTAATGGGGATACGCTTGTTTGCTCTTCTGGCATAGAGAGTGAACTCACATTCTTTGGTATCTGTTTGTTTTTGGCCACCAATTCCAACAATCTCAAAATGAGACTTTTGGTAAGGGAGCTGGAGGCGGTTTCTTATCCCTTCTGCCAAAAACGTACGCTGAGAGCATGGGTCCATTAACGCTCTTATAGTGAAACGCTCACCTCTGAATTCTATTTACATTAGAGCTGTGCGTAATAGAATATTTTCACTGCTTGTTGAGCAATTAGCATGAATTTTGTTTGAAGTAGAGGGAAGCTCATCATAAACATTAATTTCCTCCATTTGGGTTACTTTTGAGCAAGCACTTTTAGAGTTATTATTTTTATTTGAGACATATCGTTTTTGACTATTTTCAGTATTCTGCACCCCAATTTGGGACTTATTTGTCATATGAAGTAACGTGTGGTGAGACTTTTTTCAATACAGACAAGTGTGTTTGCTTTTGAAATTTCTTTGATATAAGATGATCCTAAGCAGTTATTGCAGTACTTGTTTTGAAAAACGTAATCAACTCTCTGTTGTATTGTGAAGGCTCTGAATTTGGGACAATTTCTTAGAGGATGATCTTCACTACACAGCTTGCACATTGGGCTTACGTTTTCTTGGGAGACGTATGTTTGTATGTTAGGGGTATTGGGTTTTCTGAGATTGAAACTGTCTTTGTAATTTTTTATACTTGATACGCGCTCCACAGCCTCGTATCTGTCTACGAGAAACTGAGACATTTGAGTCCACTTTGGTAACTCACGGGGAGATGTAAGGGACTGTTCCCACAGGGCTAGTCACATCTGGGAGTTTTTTTGAGATTAACCGAGTGAGAATCGGATCCCAGCTCTCAACTTCAACGTCAAGAGATTTAAGGGTTGCTAAAGAATGGTTGACGGAAGACTGTATTCTCCTAATCGATTCGCTATCTTCATTTTTCGCTGCTGGGATATCTAATAAGATCTTCATAACGGGTTTTCAGAGCATTCCACGCTATGTCAAAATTATCATGAGTAAGAGGATATCTCTTGACTATCGCACCTGCTTCACCTTTTGTTTTATTACGCAGATGGTATAGTTTAGTGACGGGATTGAGCTTTGAGTGATTAATATACACAGCTGTGAACATCTCACAAAATTATAGCCATGTTCATAGCTGCCATTGAAAAATTTCCGTATCACAAGCAGGGAGCTTGATACAGTCATTGAAATTGCTTTGTACAAATGTTTCGGTGGTAGCGTGCCGGAAGCTTATATGACGAGACGTCGACTGAAGCCTAAGAGCTCCCGGATTCTCCTGTTGAAGTATTCTCGCAAGGTCGAGTATTCGCGAGGAGCAATCGTAGTACAAGGTCCTACAATCTTTAAAATTTTATTTTATTTCTGGAGTAACTCTTGTGTCTCTGGAGAACATAACTTCCTCATGAAAAAATATTAACTTATACCAACTCGAGTCTAATAGTACGTTTATACGTACGAGTTATTTGCAAATAAAAACGTAGTGCTACCAAGTATGTATTTTTATTGTAAATTAATAACTCACGAAAACAATTACTGATTAACGCGCTATTTGCAAATAAGAAGTTTGGGTTGCCTCCTTTACATATGTTTGTTAATAAAAAATAATAAATAGATAAATATATTCACAAATAGATGAATAATCAGTGATTTAATAAGTTAAAATAAAAAAGGATTTGGCAGCATTTTACGTTTTTATTTGCAAATAAGCTCTGCGTATATACTAGGTATAAGTCTCTCAACACGACTTCAAGAATGGTATCAGTGTACTCTTCCGTTAGGGTAGAGTCGAACCTTTCGCACAATAACATTACTTGACTATAATCAAAGTCAAAGTGTTCTTTGGCAGAAGCGATCGATCTTCGTGATGTGGAAGGCATATTGGTATTAGATGGGTTTCGATTTGGATTAGAATGTGTTCACAAGAAAGTTCTTGCAGAGTCTATTAGACAGGCTACAGCAATTAAATGGAGTTTGAGATTCTAGGGATTCTTTATTTACTAGGTGAATAGATTGCAGTGGCTATATGGTATAACACAGATTTCTAATTCTCACTTAGCTGCTTTTATAATTAAGGCTTGAGTAATATTTTCTATTCTTTGTTGGATAAGGCGCTAATGGGTTAGCGCCAGATACTTGTAATCTGGAAAAAAACCAACGAATTCAAATACTTCATGAAGTTATGGAGATTGCTGATTCTTTTATCTATATTATCTTTTTATAAAGGGGCTAATGAGTTAGCGCTATATATGTTATATTTAGGCCCAAATTTACAGTCATTAGTTAATTATTAGTAAACTAAAATGATAACTATTGTTTAACTAAAACTTCATATATACAACAGTGTATTGTTTAACTAAAATTTTCAATATCGGTAAAGAATGCTAACCCTATCATATAAATAAACAAGCAAAAATAAAGAAATAAAGAATATTTCACATCTTAAGGCAGCAATATGAAAATTTTTAAGCACACAAAGCTAATGGAGCAAATATTTTTTGTCGGTCCTAAAAGTATGCTATGTGCATGTAATAATTTCCAGAACATGGTGTAATAAGTATGCAGGCTAAACAAATACAACAAAAAACTAGATAATGCTTGTCAAAAAAATACACTTGCTAGACGTTGCTTATGTACAATGCTACCAGAACAAAAATAGTCAGCTGACGTTATGCTGCCACCTGTAAAGTTATTGCGCCACGTTCCAAAGCATCTAAGTAATTTGTTAACCAATGTCATTTGACGGTTTAACTAATGGTCAACAAAGAAGTGTGAATAAAAGATCATTGGCTAAACTATTGTCATTAGCTAACTAACTGGGGGTCTCCACAAGCAATAAACTTGGAAATAGTTATGTTCTCATCTGTCAAATTCTATTTCCAACATCATATGTTCACGTGTGGACCGCAAAAACATTTATTTGCAAATAAATTGCGACATAATTGTTCAAACTTATGTTCAAGAAATAATGTTGAACATAAGCTGTAAATTTGATCGGCATTTGTTGTTTGCGTGAATTAAACAAAAGAAACTTGTAGCTGTGGTAAAAATACAAAGTTTTTTAAATAAAATAAAGAAAATTAAAATAAAATAGTTTTAAACAAAATTAAATAAATTAAAATAAAGACAAAAAACATGTCACAAACCCCTTTGTTTATGCGCCGGCAAGTCGCTGAACTTTTCCCAACTAGCTCAGGGATGTCAGGGGAGGTAAGACCCGCGACTTCCGGTACAGGGACTGACAAAAAAATTTATAAAGAAAAAAAAAACAACACAAAAAAACATAAAAGCAATACTGAAATTAAAAATAAAATGTAACTCGGACAGACACACAGACCTGCAATTAACGAAACTGTGCTAAAACAGAGACACAAGATGGAATTTTGTCCCCCTAGCTGCCCTCCCTACCTTGGTAACATAGAACGGAAAATGGTTATGTTACCCCACATACAACTAAAACTTGGTCACTTCACTACATACTTACATTACACACCCTATCAATAGATTTAGCCAGACATTATCTGCACTTATTTCAACCAAATGAAAACATAGATTATTTAAATTTTTGAAACGTTATAAAAATCAATAAAATTTATTTAAATTTAAAATTCATTAATCTAACAAATTTATGTTTTTATTATTTATGCTATAAAAATTGGTAAGTAACAAAACTAACCTAATAAATTCTCACAAATAAATTTATACAAATAACTTTAATTGACCTAGCACTATCCCAAAAATACCCTCATTTACCAATATATGAAATTTTACTGGTCGACGCAACATAAACTAACACTTTTCTTTCCTATTTTAAAGAGCTCTCTAAAATGGTATATTTACGCACAAAATTTCCTTTTGATTTTATTACGCTCTAATTTTTAAAACGCGGCCTGGCAATTTTGGGCTTACACAATTTTCACTATATACTAAAACAAATTACACACACACTATAATAAAAAACTTAACTATTTTTTTCTGTTTTTGCTAATTTAAATATTTAATTTTTTTAACCTTTTTTAGATGTTTTTTTATGTATTGGCTTTTTTTTATTAACTATCAATTTTCCGGGCAGATAAATTTAAATAAAATTTTATTTTTTTTATTTCCATTTTCTCATATCTGCCACGCACTAAAATTTTAAAATATTTCCCGACAATTGCAAAAAAAATTCGGCACTTTTAAAATAACTAATTTATTTTCCCGGCACGGCACGAGTATAAGAATAAGTTGGACTGGACTCACCAAATTTTATCCTGGCGCCTTGGCTAACCACTAGAGTTTCAAAATATCGGTAGGAATAAATAGAATGGTGTCGAAATACCCACAAAATGTTGCGGATTACAGTCCAGGAAAACCCAGTTAAGATTCCTTCGCTGGCTCCTTTGATCTGGTGGACTGTAATCCGTAGTTCTAGTTCTCCCAAAAGAAATCGGCGAACCACAAATATTCTATTTGTTTGCTTAGCTATATTTAAAATTAAACAAAATTACTGCCTAAACTATTAATTTGCTTTTATTTGGCTTACCTTTATCTATTTCTAAAATTAGTTTAATAATTTAATTTTCCATCAGAAGTTAAATTATCTGGCCCGTCCAAAGTCCCACGCTCGCTACCTGCACGGTCTACTGCTTTGTGAAGAATAAGTTTCCCATTTCTAGAATTTATTTCTTTTGCCCCCAAGATCTCTGAATTCGCCCCAACCATTTATCTGCAATGTAAATGTGTTGGTCTAGACACTATCGTCATCTTCTTCTCCCTTCTACAGGGTGTTTTTTTTAGAGGTATAGAACTTCGAATTGAAATAAAACACAAGAAAATCGTTTTAATGTCCATCAATTTGGCTTTATTGGAAGGATAATTTTATGCCATTAATGTTTAAATATGATTTCGGGCATGTGGCCGCCGCGGCTGGCTCGAATAAAGCCAATTCTACAGGTCCAATTTTCAACCACTTTTTCGAGCATATGGGGCCGTATGTTGGCAATAACGCCACGAATGTTGGCTTCCAAGTCCCCTAACGTTTCTGGTTTGTTGGCGTAGACGAGCGACTTCACATATCCCCAAAGAAAATAATCCAATGGTGTCAAATCATACGATCTTGGTGGCCAATTGACAGGTCCATTCCGCGAAATTATGCGCTCATCGAATGTTTCCTTCAATAAATCGATTGTGACGTGCGCTGTGTGGCATGTAGCGCCGTCTTGTTGGAACCACAACTCATCCACATTCATGCCATCCAATTCGGGAATAAAATAGTCGGTTATCATGGCTCTATACCGGTCTCCATTAACGGTAACTGACTCTCCAGCATTATTTCGGAAGAAGTATGGCCCAATGACTCCACCAGCCCATAGAGCACACCAAACAGTCAGTTTTTGTGGATGTAATGGCGTCTCAAGGGTCTCATGTGGATTCTCTTCACTCCAAATGCGGCAATTTTGCTTGTTGACGTAGCCATTCAACCAAAAATGAGCCTCATCACTGAACAAAATTTTGCGATTTTGCTTGCGGTAAACTTCGCGAACTGAACCATTATTTTCGAAATAAATTTGCACGATTTGCAAGCGTTGTTCTTTTGACAACCTGTTCATGATGAAATGGCAAACCAAACTAAATATTAATCACTTGACAGCTGACAAAATGGCGGCCAGTTAAAAAAGTGATGCCAACTTAAAGTTCTATACCTCAATAAAAAACACCCAATATAAGTATCTCGTTCTTTCGATCTTCCCCTTTGGATACATTTGCATTTGTATCTGCACGTATACAAATACATACACATCACACACAACCAGTTTTGTTTATTTTGCACACTCCCCAAGTCAATAACCTACCAACTATAACCTTGAACCGGTCACGTAGTCTTATTTATTTAATTTTATTTTTCTAGTTTTGGACCGTTTTTTTTACAAATTTTTTTAGATATAGAAAAGTTAATCACCTCCGCCATAATGGCCTTGAACTGATAAATGCATTGTTTTGGGTCATAAACTGATCATATCAATGATCCTCACAGGCTGAGTTAACAGTTCAACATGAAAATAGTAGGTGGTCAAGCATACAAAAAAGGTTATTGTTTACTTTCTCATTTTCTTTCATTTATTTCAGTTTGTTTTTATAACCTCCTCCTTGCTATCCTCCATTACTATTTCCCTGTTTCTCAACCGTTTCAACTCAGCTGTTTTATTTCTTGTGCAGAGTTGTCAAACCGTACAAACACTTATTTTACAGGACAACACTGAACATACGCTACAAATCTTTTATTTTTCAACGCCTGTCGGCCGAAAAACAAAAGAGCGGGTCAATTTATGTTGGCTAATCGCCCAACGTAGGCAAACGCCCACACCCTGAGATAACTCATGCTCTACCGACTGAGCTAGCCGGCAATCATTCAAGTACATACTGGCAAATACTTCCACAAACATTCTGACTGATCAATCCTACAAGCGGCGAAAATGTGCAAAAAAAACAACTAATCTGCTGATCTGCCCAGTCCACCTTTATGACTTCGCCTTCTTACTAAGTGCGAATATCGCTAAAATAATGTTAGTTGATCTGGCAGCTTTAATTTATTTGTCCCATATTTTGCCACTGTGGCAACTCCTACTTCTTCCTCAGAATACATACCACAGACATAAGCAGATATGGCAACACTGACGTATGTCAAAGGGCCATATCAGGTGTTGCTTAACCCCATTTTGTGAGGAGTAAAAATATATGTGGCATCCTGAAAACAATGCGAAAAAAGCAACAACTATACATTACCAAATGTTCAGAAAAAAATGATTCAGTCAAAATAAAAGAGGTAAACAAACAAAAATTTTTGTTGAAAAAATTTTTATTTGTATTAAAAAATATTTAAAATAATACAAATTATGTACTGTTTAAATAAAATTAAATGTTTTTTTATTTATAAAATTGGTGAGTATAAGCTGTAAAGAAAAAATATGCTTTTAAACTGATTTTTTACAATCATTTGTTTATTAACTTACAGGCGCATGTTGGTGGATAGCTGACCACATCACGGCTGCATTGGACGAGTGGATGGGCGTGAGAGTAAGTACTCCTGGATTATCTGAAATGACAAGGAAAGGTTGGAATTAATTTTTAATTATTTTCTTATATACTAAGTAGACAAAAAAATAGATTACAGCTAACCTGTTGCAGATCCACTTGGCCTCCGAAAATAGACTAAAATTTGTTGTGAAGTGACATTTGTCAATAAACAACAAGTCTGCCAACCTGTTGTTCAACCGATTCTCCACCGGAAGTGGGTGGAAATCTACGGTAAGTACGTTTTTTGACTGAAAATAAAAAAGTTAATGCTTTTACTAAAATGTTATTTTTTATTATTTATATTAGACATACCGTGTAAAAGAAGAAGCCCGACGAAGCTGTTGACTTGTTGGCCAACTAACTGGCCACCGGAAGTGGAAGGAAATCCACGGTAAGTACGTTTTTTGACTGAAAATAAAAAAGTTAATGTTTCTATTAAAATTTAATTTTTTTATTATTTATTTTAGACATACCGTATAAAAGAAGACCGGAATATAAAGCCCGACGAAGCTGTTGACTTGTTGGCCAACTAACTGGCCACCGGAAGTGGAAGGAAATCCACGGTAAGTACGTTTTTTGACTGAAAATAAAAAAGTTAATGTTTCTATTAAAATTTTATTTTTTATTATTTATTTTAGACATACCGTGTAAAAGAAGACCGGAATATAAAGCCCGACGAAGCTGTTGACTTGTTGGCCAACTAACTGGCCACCGGAAGTGGAAGGAAATCCACGGTAAGTACGTTTTTTGACTGAAAATAAAAAAGTTAATGTTTCTATTAAAATTTTATTTTTTATTATTTATTTTAGACATACCGTGTAGAAGTAAATCAACATTCTGAGCCCTACAAGGCTGTTGGATGACTAGTTGACCACCGGAAGTGTACAGAAATCTAAGTCAAACTGATCTATAGATGATACTATAAATTAATTTAATGAAAATATTTATATATATATATGTATCTTGTTTTTTAATAAACTTCATTTTTTAATGTATCATTAAAAAAACAAAGCTGATTTTTTTCGACATTATCTAGTCTAGATCCATCATGTTTTGCTAGAAACAGCATCACCTCTTGTAGGATGTGGTTCTTCACCACGCATGATGGTCTTGAGTAAGGAGAAGCTCAAAATGCACAAATACATGCGCAATATGTGTATTCGCTACACTTACTCCTGGATTAAATAAAATTTAAACAAATTTGAGGTAGCTATCATTTATTTGTTTTTTTTTAATTATCCTTGATGCCATCCCAGCAAACAAAAACTTAGGCGTTATAAAAATTCAAATAAAATTTAAAATAAACAAAAAATCTTTCTTTAATTAATTTAATACTTTTTAAAGTGGATTTCATATTAAATCATTTTGTTAAATATCAATTCCACATGTTTGCTGGGATAATAAAAATAATACAATTCAATTGAAAGAAATAACAATACGTATAAGTAAGGGAAGTAATTTTATTTTATTTATTAGAGAATATGGTACTTTGTTCCAAAATCCGTTTATTCTCTTTTCAGGTACATATCTTCACTTAATGGACGTGTTTCATAAAAATATCACAGGTATGCCTTAAAACTATGGAAATCTATCATCAAAAGAATTGTCAACTAATAAAATAATTAAAACTGGACATCACTAACAGGAAAAAGGTAAAATAAATAATCTGCAAAATAATCAAAGTGTAAACGGGACAGCACAAACATGAGGATACTAAAATAAAAAAATAATAATAATAATATTGCACGCTTATTGCTTTGTCCCACTTAAAACCTAATTATCACAGATCATTGCTTCATGTCTTTGGCATGGAATACACCCAGACTTTTTCCCTGAAGTGATTCCAATTCATATGTACTGTTTCCAATAACTTTAAGAACCCTGCATCTTTTGAACTTTGGTGCAAATGTTGCATTAAAGTTTTTTCTAAAATCACTTTGCACAAAATTTTTCACGAACACTTCTTGTCCAACAGTGAATCGTATGTCCCTACTTCGTTTATCATACTGTTTCTTATTTCGTTCATATGCTGTATGTAGATTTTGTACCATATTTTCTCTGATTATTTTCAATTCATCTTTTCTCTCCAGAATATCGAAGTCACTATCTTCTAATGATTTTAGTTTCTTCGCCAAAGCATATTCTGTACCCGATGTAAGCATTTGTTGGCCAAATAGTGCTCTATATGGACTAGACCCTATAGCCTCATGCCTAGCTGAACGTATAGCGCATTCTGTTTCCATAATATGTTCATCCCAATCTCGATGATCACCACCCAGGTATGCTCTTATGCCCGCTAAAAAAGATTGATTAACTCTTTCCGAGGCATTCGATTGCGGTGCATAGGCCGGAGTCCTGAGGTGGTTAATCTTGTACGTTTTTACTAGCTGTTGAAATTCTTGGGACACAAAAGGTTTCCCGTTATCGGAATGAATAATTTCCGGTACGCCGAACATGTGAAATATGTTATGCACTAAATATTCAACTACTAATTTCGATGTTGCTTTTTTCATTGGCTTTAAAAACACGAATTTACTAAAATGGTCTAACACTATAAAGACCGCGGGTACTTTCCCAAAAAATCTATATAGATTTTTTGAAACGGACGGTATGTTTTTACTTCGTCACCCATTCTTGGTCGCCTTTCAGAATTAGTCGGCTTTATTTCTTTACAGGTTTGACAATTACTAACGTAATTTCTAACATGAGTAGCCATTTTGGGCCAGTAATAAAAACGTCTCAATCGATCTAGCGTTTTTGAAATTCCGCCATGAGAAACTGTTTCTGGTTCATGTGCTTTGGCTATCATCGCAGTGATTAAATTTTCTGGCACCCACAACTTCCATTCGAATCCACTGTCGTCTCTTATAAAATTGGTTTTCTTAAATACCATTCCATCATCAATCTTCAGGTCAGGTAGCATATCTTTATTTTCTTCAATTGTGCGTATAAGTTCTTTATACTCCGGGGAATCAAATTCTGTTGTTTCAAAATCTAAAAATGCAAGCTCTTCTGCGGTGAAGTCGTCTCGAGATCTGGAAAGCATATCAGCTTCGACGTTATCCGAACCCTTCCGGTGTTCGATTTTAAAATTAAACGCCTGTAGCTGCAGCGACCAACGAGCTAACCTGCCACTTAGGTCCTTGAGGCTCATTAGCCATTTTAGGCTGGCGTGGTCAGTTATGATTGTAAACTCCATGAGCTCCACGTAAGGCCTAAATCTCTTGACAGCTAACACAGCAGCTAAACACTCCTTTTCAGTTACTGTATAATTAAACTGAGCTCCATTTAACTTTTGTGAAAAAAATGCAATCGGGCGATCGTTATTTTCGTCGTCTTTTTGAAAAAGACTCCCACGTGAGACGCATCACATTGAATAAAAAATGACCTTCGGAAATCAGGATGTACTAGAACTGGCGCTGTCGTTAGGGCATCTTTCAGTTTATTAAATGCTATTGTTGCTTCTTCAGGCATTGTAAATTTAGACCCTTTTTTCAACGTGTCGCTTAGGGGCGCTGCTATTATAGCAAAATCTTTAATAAATCGCCGATACCATCCGGCAGTTCCTAAAAAGCTCCTCACTTGTCTCGGTGTCCTTGGTATCGGGATTTGCTCAATAGCCTTTACATTTTCGAAATCGGTTTTCAGTTTCCCGCCGCCAATAATAAACCCTAAATATTTTAATTCTTTAAAACAAAACACGCTCTTAGACATTCCTATTGTTAAGTTGGCCTTTGACAAGCAATTTGCTACCTCTCTCAACAGTTTAATATGGCTTTCGAAGTCTTTTGATATAATCAGCAGGTCGTCTAAGTATATAAATACGTTGTTTTTCAGCTTTTGTGGGATAACTTTATCCATAAGACGACACAGGCGTTGGGCCGCATTACATAGGCCGAATGGCATTACCTTGTATTGGTAATGTGGCCTGCCTGGAATCGTGAAAGCCGTATATTCACGACATTTTGGCTCTAAACCAATTTGCCAAAATGCAAACTTAAGGTCGACACTGCTGATATATATAGTTTCCTCGATTCTACTTAAACTGCCCTCGATGTTTTGAATCGGGTAAGCGTCCTTAACAGTTAAACTGTTTAACTTTCTGGCATCTAAACAAAGCCGATTTTTACCTGGCTTACGCACAAGTGTTACACGATTGTTGTAAGGACTCTCACTCTCTTCAATTACACCTAGTTCTAGCATTTTATCAACTTCTTCATACAATAACTCTTGCACTTTTGGTGAGACGGGGTAGTGCCGTTCTTTAAAAGGTACTGAATCTGGTATTAATTGTATGTGGTGTTTTTCTAAATGTGTTTTGCCTAAGCCATTATTTTCAAAAGTTCTAAATAATTTTTTTGCTTCTTCTAGCTTTTGCTCCTGCTGTGTGGATAACTCATGTTGCTCGGGACTTTGATTATGAATGGGCTCGAAACTATCTTTTAATTTCTCGAAGTCTATTTCACTCACATTCAACACTTCGGGTGCCAGGTTGAATAACCGCCAAAAATCAATGCCGAGATATAATTTTTGTTCTAAAGATGCACATATATAAAATTTTATTGCCTGTACTTCATCTCTATAAGTGACAGGAAGCATAACTTTGCCGCAGATTTTATGTGCTTGCCCAGAAGCTGTCCTAACGTTGGAATTGTACCTAGATACTGGGACTCCTAACTTAGTTAAGAATTCGTTACATTCTTTCCCCAGGATACTAACTGATGCTCCTGTATCTAGTAGACCTTTAAGTAATTGATCCCCTATATACACGTCAGCAAAAACTCTGGGATCTCCGTTAGAAATAGCTTCAACTGACGAAGTTATTTCTTCTTTTATCAATTTTCGAGCGTGATATCGTTTTCTGGCATTTAGTACTTTGTTGGAAATATGAGTTCGTGGCTCGTCATCCTTTGAGAAGATACGGTTGCGGACTGCTATATAATTCCGTAAACGCTCGGTATATGGTTTTTTATATAATGGACAATTTTCAGGTAAATATTTGTTATCATTTTGACGAGATCTATATTGAATAATGTTCTTTTCTTTAGGCTGTAATTGGTGATTTATTCGCGAGGTGTTGCGGACATTTGGACTGAGTGTGGCTCGTCCGCTTTTGCCATGCTCATCCTGCCGTTTCCCTGTTTTGTGCAGTTTGGACACTTCGGCGTTATGGTACGCTCATATCCGCATCTATAGCAAAATATGTTCCGTACCTCTGAATCGCAATCCATATACGTATGCCCACTACGCCTACAATTCCAACAAACGTATTCCCTTTTTTTATTATGAGAAACCTCTTCAATCTCAAATGACTTCTGATGCTCATTGTACAATAGAATTTGCTCATCCTCAACTACTACCTCATTTATTTTGTGACGTGGTGTATAACGCATTGCATTACCACTTGGTGCATTAAATCTTACTTCGCGCCTTGGGAATCTTTTCTCAATCTCCTTGCATTCTTCTCTTAGCTGTTCGATGTTATATATAGCCATAGGGTAAACTAATTTGGCTATATGTTCTCTCACATTACGCTTTAAAACCCTAATCATCTCATACTCGGGGATTGGAGAGCGAAGTTTCGACCTAAGTTTGAGCATTGCGTGAAAATAGTCTTCTAACGAAGACTATCTGCTATCCCATTTTGTGTTTTGAGGTAGAGCCAGTACCACTCTTTCGCTTGGCCTTTCAACAGCCGGTGAAAATCTCTAAGGACTTCTTCCCAAGGTATTGAGTAATTGGCCTGCAACAGCTCTACCCGAAACACAAAATCGTCAATGGACACACCACTGCCACCACCTTCAAAAACTATGTCCCACTTGTCAATTCTAATTTGACCTTCCACTGGACGAATATTAAGACTCCTTTCGCAAGCGTAAAAGTTGGGGGCATTAGATAAAATGTTCGAAAATCTGGGACCTTGCCTAGGATTCGTAAAACCTTCATTTTGACTATATTGTTTTTCCGTAGGTTTCTTATTCTCGGCTCTTGGAATTTCAGGCCTACTACTTATTGGCTGCTTGTTTTGCTGATAAGCATTCGCTTGTAAACTAGCCGCATTCTCTAAATTTACTGTATTTCTATTAAAATTTTGGACCTGAGCTTGACCCTCTAGACTACTTCTTTGAGACCCGGTCTGAAATGGATTATCATTGATTGAGTCTGATAATGGCTTGATAGCCTTATTCACTTCAAGCATAATCCCTTTAGACCCTCACTTAATGCTCCCTGTATCATTTCGCTCATTTCTGCCCGCAATGTTTCTCTAAGGTTCCTATCATCACTATTGGTTACTGCAGCTGTTATTTGGCCATCTACTACCGAAGGTCCTGTCTCAACAATCGAAGCACTAGCTCCTGGCGGTAAGTCTATCAAGTTCTGATTCCCTATATTCACCTCTAATTGATTTTCATTTTCTCTATTTATGGTTTCTGATAAATCAGTAAATTGCGGATCTTGAAATACCGCAGATTGACGTGGAGAATGCGTTACGCGACCTGAATATCCTGGCCGATTCTGATCGAATTCCAATGAGCGCCTACTCTTATTCTTCGATTCAGCCATGCCGTATTAAAATTTTCTGTTATCCGACAACTTTTAAATTGAAATATTTATATATATTGTTACGAAATGAAAATGCAGATTCAAATGTAACGGCACAAACTGACAACCCGTTTCATTATCTGCTTTATACCCCTAAATCACTGTAATAAAATCAAAACCTGGCAACCAAGTACCACAATTAAACTTGGCATCACTCGACAACTGCCAATAGAATTCAAAATAACGGAAAATGGAAGTTTCCGGAATCTTCAGGAAACGGTAGCTAGAACCTACAAGATTATTCGAGACTGCTTAATTGCAATTACAAACAGTGACATTATACTTAAACAACATCAGCTGCAAGAGATGTAAACTTGATAACAGCATAATTTGTTTAAGTTGCAAACATTAGAGTATGTGTGTGTGCGAAGATAAACAAACAGAAGAATAATCTCATGCATTTACACACGCACATACACTACAATATAGCAAGACCAAATGATCATGCCGTATACTTAAAGATAAAAAGAGACAACTACATTCCAGAAAGCTAGCGAAGTTACCAGAAGGTTTTATAATTTACTATATAAGGGGAGGCTGCCAGACGACATGGATAAGTGTGTTTTTAAACTTAGACGAGTAAACATCGCCAAATATAATTAGTGTGTACATCGCGTTAGTTGTACGTGTTTTTTTAAAGTAATAAATAAAGTGTTACTGAGAATTTATTTGTAAAATAAATATCCGTGTTTTATTTTATTGCAATTCAACGAATCCTGTGAAAATAATAAAACCGTTTTTATGTAAAGGACTAAAAACGTAACAATATATATAATTTTACACAATAATAACACTAAACATGTAGGTGTGTATATAAGTATTTCAGTGACCAAATTAATTTCAAAACAAATATTTATAACAAATGTTTTAATGCTAGTTTCCTTATATCTATATCACAGTCTGATTATTGTAGTAACCCACCCTAAATAACTAAATTGCACGAAATCCCTAAAACTTTCAGTACTAGTGATGCTATAAAATTTACACCAGGTCACTGACTAACAAAAATATAAGCCGATTAAGTAAAATTAAGCAAATATGGTCTAATCATCAGCCATATGCCTTAATTTTACTATCCTAAAATCCTAACTTTATATACTAATGTTTATCGCAGTGCATCAGATGCTATTTTGACAAATACATCAGGTCACTGGATAAAATAGCATGAAAGAATTAAGCAACTATGGTCTCGTTATGTACCTAGCCATAGGCCTTATTTTTTTTATATTATATTCAATTTAACTATCATACGTGCAAAAAGTCTACACAACAAAAAAAAACAGAACGGACTAACTACAAAATGTAAAAAAAAATTTTAAAACGCACTAACTACTTCTCTTGTCAATTATTACTCCTTCAGTTGTCATGCAATTGGCCTGTCTACGTTTCGACGACCAAGCCATGACACTGAAAAAGCCAACAAGAGACAATTATAATTTTATTTTGGATTACGTATATATGTATATTATGTTCAATTTCTTTGGGCGCCATTTTGGCGCAAACCTGACTAAGTAATAATTTATGAATTTAAATTGAGATTCAATTGGGCGCCATTTGGCGCGAAACCTAACCTATTTCTTGAAACTTTATTTTGTTTCACTTTGGGCGCCATTTTGGCGCAAAAACTACTTATTTATCGATGAATTCTCAATTTTTTTTATTTGCTTTTCAGTTGGGCGCCATATTGGCGCGAAACCGACTACTTCTTAACGAAATTTAAATTGAGTTCTACATTGGGCGCCATTTTGTCACAAAACCCTTTGTTTATGCGCCGGCAAGTCGCTGAACTTTTCCCAACTAGCTCAGGGATGTCAGGGGAGGTAAGACCCGCGACTTCCGGTACAGGGACTGACAAAAAAATTTATAAAGAAAAAAAAAACAACACAAAAAAACATAAAAGCAATACTGAAATTAAAAATAAAATATAACTCGGACAGACAATTAACGAAACTGTGATAAAACAGAGACACAAGATGGAATTTTGTCCCCCTAGCTGCCCTCCCTACCTTGGTAACATAGAACGGAAAATGGTTATGTTACCCCACAGACAACTAAAACTTGGTCACTTCACTGCATACTTACATTACACACCCTATCAATAGATTTAGCCAGACATTATCTGCACTTATTTCAACCAAATGAAAACATAGATTATTTAAATTTTTGAAACGTTATAAAAATCAAACAAATACGTTATAAAAATCTAACAAATTTATGTTTTTATTATTTATGCTATAAAAATTGGTAAGTAACAAAACTAACCTAATAAATTCTCACAAATAAATTTATACAAATAACTTTAATTGACCTAGCACTATCCCAAAAATACCCTCATTTACCAGTATATGAAATTTTACTGGTCGACGCAACATAAACTAACACTTTTATTTCCTATTTTAAAGAGCTCTCTAAAATGGTATATTTACGCACAAAATTTCCTTTTGATTTTATTACGCTCTAATTTTTAAAACGCGGCCTGGCAGTTTTGGGCTTACACAATTTTCACTATATACTAAAACAAATTACACAAACACTATAATAAAAAACTTAACTATTTTTTTCTGTTTTTGCTAATTTAAATATTTAATTTTTTTAACCTTTTTTAGATGTTTTTTTATGTATTGGCTTTTTTTATTAACTATCAATTTTCCGGGCAGATAAATTTAAATAAAATTTAATATTTTTTTTATTTCCTTTTTCTCATATCTGCCACGCACTAAAATTTTAAAATATTTCCCGACAATTGCAAAAAAAAATTCGGCACTTTTAAAATAACTAATTTATTTTCCCGGCACGGCACGAGTATAAGAATAAGTTGGACTGGACTCACCAAATTTTATCCTGGCGCCTTGGCTAACCACTAGAGTTTCAAAATATCGGTAGGAATAAATAGAATGGTGTCGAAATACCCACAAAATGTTGCGGATTACAGTCCAGGAAAACCCAGTTAAGATTCCTTCGCTGGCTCCTTTGATCTGGTGGACTGTAATCCATAGTTCTAGTTCTCCCAAAAGAAATCGGCGAACCACAAATATTCTATTTGTTTGCTTAGCTATATTTAAAATTAAACAAAATTACTGCCTAAACTATTAATTTGCTTTTATTTGGCTTACCTTTATCTATTTCTAAAATTAGTTTAATAATTTAATTTTCCATCAGAAGTTAAATTATCTGGCCCGTCCAAAGTCCCACGCTCGCTACCTGCACGGTCTACTGCTTTGTGAAGAATAAGTTTCCCATTTCTAGAATTTATTTCTTTTGCCCCCAAGATCTCTGAATTCGCCCCAACCATTTATCTGCAATGTAAATGTGTTGGTCTAGACACTATCGTTATCTTCTTCTCCCTTCTATAAGTATCTCGTTCTTTCGATCTTCCCCTTTGGATACATTTGCATTTGTATCTGCACGTATACAAATACATACACATCACACACAACCAGTTTTGTTTATTTTGCACACTCCCCAAGTCAATAACCTACCAACTATAACCTTGAACCGGTCACGTAGTCTTATTTATTTAATTTTATTTTTCTAGTTTTGGACCGTTTTTTTACAAATTTTTTTAGATATAGAAAAGTTAATCACCTCCGCCATAATGGCCTTGAACTGATAAATGCATTGTTTTGGGTCATAAACTGATCATATCAATGATCCTCACAGGCTGAGTTAACAGTTCAACATGAAAATAGTAGGTGGTCAAGCATACAAAAAAGGTTATTGTTTACTTTCTCATTTTCTTTCATTTATTTCAGTTTGTTTTTATAACCTCCTCCTTGCTATCCTCCATTACTATTTCCCTGTTTCTCAACCGTTTCAACTCAGCTGTTTTATTTCTTGTGCAGAGTTGTCAAACCGTACAAACACGTATTTTACAGGACAACACTGAACATACGCTACAAACATCGATCCATTCACAGTGAAATTTTTAAATTTATGTCCAATACCACATTACGTGTTCTATAGCTCAGAACATAAGCCTATACATTAGAGCGTCTCGCCATATAGGCAAGAAAAAAAAAGTTCGCCGTACACCACCGAATACGAAGTAATGTTGTAAGACATTTAAAAAAAAAAATTTTTTAATTTTTTTTTGCCGAAAGTAGGGGTCGCCAAAATACATTTTTCGTTATATCTTCGGCATTTACAGTCGGATCTCAAAGTGTGATATATCGATGTTTTTGTCTCAAAGAGACCAATGTTTTCCTTTAATAGTCAATGGTATTTTGTATCCCGTTCTAGTATTTACCCACCAGATCTCATTTTCTACCACCCTAATGTACCACCCTAATAGCAGAAAATTAAAGCCCGCAAAAAATCATTAAACTTTTGTTAAAGAAGTTTTTCGATAGTTCCAACAGAAGTGTTAAAAAAATATAATTTATGTTTTTTGCCGAATGTAGGGGTTGACTTTTTAAACAGTTATCATATATTCGGTATTCACAGTCGGATTTTATAGTATTATATATCGATGTTTTTGCCTAGTATCTTCTTTTTTAAATAGTGATACACTCTTTTCGAACTTACCATAATATCTGTACCAATACAATAAAAATTCAAAGATCTGTGTATATTAAAACAATTTTATTTAATCATATTTTGAAATGACCCAAGTTGGCTATATTTTTCACGGCTTTCGAGCTTGGAAAAAATGTGGCCTAGGCGTTGCTCATCGGTAACAGCCATGCTAAATTATGCAATGAAAAATTATGCAATGAAATGTCAGCCACTACAAATTTTTTTAAAGTCTGTGATACATCGTTAAAATTGTCCTCAAACTCCTGCTCTTCTTCACTGTCTACATTATACCCAACGCTGACAAATTCGTCACGCAACCCATAAGATGATTCAACAGTCTTCGACATTTCTTCACCGTTGCTACTCGTCGACATCATATCAGCAACATAATCTATAGTCAACAATCGTGGACCGCACTGATCGATGAAAAACTCTTTTGCGTGGTCTGGAATTTTGTACGAAAAATTTCAAATCAATTTAAAATCACATTTCCTAGGCTCGACAAAAAACATGAATTTTTTTCTTATAGATCTACCGGAATTATGGAAATATTTCATAAGAACAGCCTTAACTATTAGAACGGTTATATTGAGGTCAATGAATATTAAAGATGACCATTGGCCTCCTCGAGACAAAAACATCGATATATCGCACTGTGAGATCCGACAGTAAATACAGAAAATCTGACAAAAATACTCAAAAAGGTAACCCCTACATTCGGCAAAAAACATAAATTGTATTTTTTAACAGTTCTGTTGGAAATATCGAAAAACTTCTTTAACAAAAGTTTAATGATTTTTTGCGGGCTTTAATTTTCTGACAATAGGGTGGTACATTAGGGTGGTAGAAACTGAGATCTGGTAGGTAAATACTAGAATGAGATATTTGAGGTTAATGACTATTAAATCAAAATATTGGCCTCCTCAAGACGAAAACATCGATATATCACACTTTGAGATAGGACTATAAATGTCGAAGATATAACGAAAAATGTATTTTGGCGACCCCTACTTTCGGCAAAAAAAATAAAAAAAAATTTTTTTGAAAATGTCTTACAACATTACTTCGTATTCGGTGGTGTACGGCGAACTTTTTTTTTCGAGACGCCCTACTATACATGCCCATATTTGTGCTGTTATTCTGCTGACGTTATTTCTTAAGTTTCGGAAATAAATATTGCGCGTTGAGCCGTGCAGTAATGAATGTGAATTTTGCCTTAGTTGACTAACATTGTGTCCACAACTAATGAATTTATATCATGATGAATGTCAAATTGATATCATGATGAAAATTCATCACGTATAGACTCAATTTATTAATGTTATATCAGCGTTATGATATAATCATCAGGGCTCAAGCTCAGATGAATATATTATGATATGAAACGTCATTTTACTTGTTGTTTTTACTTTATCGTTTATTTTCTTTATTAGAATTAGTGCAAATTATAAAAATTTGTTAATGATAAACCATAAATTTTGTGATATTTATTAAATAAATCTTATAATAAAAGTATTTAATATTTATTTTGGTGGTTATTGTTATCCATATAAAGGTGTAAATGTTAGATCTTAGCTGTACGACGAAGAAGAAAATGTGATTCATCATGATATAAATTCATCAACGTCTACCTCTATGTATTGATGTGAATGAAAATTTTACAATTTCTCTGCCGATGTTTTGTTAGGTGTTATGATGAAAATTCATCAGGTGTGGACACTAAGTAAATGTAATATGCAGATAATATAAATTAAACCAGTTTTACACCTTGTTAAGTCGCTAGCGATGAATCAGAAATTTAGAGATAAAATTGAGAATTCTAATAAGCTGTAAGAAACATTTAAGCGGTTCTAGATTGGAGCTGGGTATTTATTATTCTAAATGATTTTAGATATTGAGTAATAAAATGTAATTATTAAAAATTTTGAAAACAATATTCCTAAACAGCAATATGTACAGTAAATTGGAAGTATTAAATTATAGTTCCATCTTATTATTCCATAAGCCTTAAATTTTCTTCAGATCTTGGTTTAAATGTGAAAAAAATTTTATAAATTGAGATAACACTTTTTCGCACTTTTTCCCGATAAACAGTAAAATTTATTGTATTTATTACGTCAAATGAATGTACGTATGTGCATACGTATTTTTAATGAGATATGTAAAAGATATGTATATGGATGAATTTATACGAAATTCTCCCTGCAAAATTTACTGATTTTGTTTTATACTCAAAAATTTGCTTGATTAAATGAAATTTTGCAAATTAATATTGGGAAAATATATTATATTTAGGGCAATGCAGTAAAAATTTCCACGGAAACACTAATCGCAACCATACGAAAATTTTCTCATATGCAGTGGTGTAACGTTGGATTTTCAAATTCTTGAAATAGAAAACCATTTTTCAAGCACAAACCGAGATTTTGCTTTTATTTATTGGTATAGTTTTAGTTATTGAGTTTTATAATTGTCACGAGACGCATAATTCTTAAATCAGGATGTGGAAAAGATTGAATTTATTTATTATGAGAAAAAAAATTTTAGTTGCTACAGAAGTTTCCGTCCCTGCTCTATTTATTTGTTATTTACCGAAGTGACTATATGCCAACATATGTACATAGTTGGTTATTGAACTTCCCAGTGGTAAATGAAACGAAGTACCTAGATAATAATCGATTATGTCAGGACAACGTTCTAAGCGAGCAATCTAAGTACTTAGATTGTAATGTACGTGTAATCTAATATGTCATTTACTAATAATAGCTTCGATTATTTTGCATTGTGTATGTGAGAATTTCATTGTATTTCATGGAATTTATCCCTTATCTGTACAAAGTGAAAAGTTGTGGCCTATTTTTGGGCTATATTTCAAAAACAACCTCGCTTACAGTTCCACTTATGCTGTAAACGCACAGTAGCGACAGGTACTGATATCGTAGCTTACATTTTGAGCGAGAGCTCACCGATTTAACAGCCTATGACACACTTATGTTTAATCTAAGTGGGAAAATAAGCCAAAGCGTCACCGCTAGCAGCTACTAAGTATTGCTTACATCAGAGATTACGTAATGGGTATTTTTACCACTGGGTTCTCTTAAATATGCTAACCAAATTTAGGCGAAATAAATTTAAAGAGCGCAGTGATTGAGCGGTCCGTGAAGGTTTAAGTGAGCGATAAGTTATTTTTCACCACACTAGTTCAGATTGGGTTTTTCTTTCTTTTTTCGTTCGTGCTTATGTGTGTATGTATGTAAGCATATTATAATTTGCTTGTTTTGCTATTGTACTTTTTAATAGTTCTAATTAAATTTATTTATTTATTGATAAGAAAACAACATTTACATTATTTTAATATATTATGTTTTGATAAACAAATTGTATATTTTATTTCTTAGTTTATTGTGTATGTAATAGAAAACTGTAATATTTAAATCAATTTCAGTTGTTCTGAAACCGAATTTTTATCTTCCGAAAGCACGAGTGCTAAAATTTAAATATTTGTATGTGTAATATGTATTTCTTTATTTCGTGTAATAGTGGGAAAAATATTTTTATCGAAGGGCACTGTAATGACCAATTTTGCGGCAACACTAAATGAGAGCACTATGTAAAAGCTATTTAAAGATCAGGGACGGAAAGTTTACTTATTCAATTCTAATCGAATTTTAATTTTCTTGACTTTGTTTTTACTATTTTCTAATTTAATTTTTAAATTAGTTTTAGTTTCTTTTTTATATATAATATTGGGTATTAGTTTGGAGCGAATACCGACTTTTTTGTGTTAATTTTCCTAAATACTGTATTTATTTTTGGTTTCTTTTACAACTATTTCCAATTATTGTAGCTTTTTTTCTTGCAACAATGTTTACTATATTATACGAATATAGCTTTGTAGTTAACTTGAGGTCTACACGTAACATAATGGTGGCTATTCTGAAATACGCGTCGACTTAGTGAAAGTTACATGTAAAACCAAAACAAAATAGCACAAATGTAAAAATTGTTTTTGTTTATCATACAAAACTTACCGTTTTTAAAAGAGAGAGAGAGCAACGCGTTTAAATTCTCACGTTTATTTCATATTAGAAATGTAATGAAAACAAAAACAATTGGTGAAACTTTGTTTTTGTTTCAATGCAAATTTTCACTTCTTCGACGCGTTTTTTAGAATAGCCACCAATATGTAAGATGAGATTGTCAAATTCAATCGCAGAGAGAATTATGTTACGTGTAGACTTTAAATTAGTGTTATCTCAATGTTATAAGAATTTTTATGAGAGCGTTGTTATAAGAATTCTTATAACAACAATCTTATGAGATGAACTGTCAAAAAACACATGTATATGAAAATAAAATAGTGTGCATGTGTGAGTGTTTATTAAAATAAATGAAAAGCGATGTTTTTTTTATAAAATTTCTGTGTTAAATAAATGAATAAATGTGTTCAATAGATTTATAAATTTAAATTTGTGTGAAAAATTAAAAATAAAGTAACTAATTATGCAAAAGTAGTACATGTTAGCTCGATGAGCATTTGCATAAAATGAAATCTTATCGGAAAAGTAAAATTACGCCTTCCCCTAGTATGAGATTAAGAGAAAATTCGACATTTTGTTTTTAGTATTCTGCCGACGTTTTTTCTCATGTTATCTCAAAGTTAATGTCTCGTGAAGACGCTGTGTAAGCTGGTATTACAAATATATATTTGTCTCAGTATTGACACTGAATTTTCCTTCTCTGTTGATTCCTTTTCTTTTTTAATGTGGGTTAGTAGTGGACTGTATATATTTGTAACTTGAAGAGAACCCCTTAATTGCATAGGAGTAATATTTGTTGGATCTTACAAATTGACCACTGTCTGCGAAATTAAGAGTATGAAATATATTTCATATTTGTTTCTTTTGCTTTATTAAGGGGAATATGTATGTATGTATGTAAAATGAAATAAATAAGTAATTGTATGTAGATATGTATATAAAGTTAATGTTTCACTTAATTTTTTTCCAAATAGGTATGTATTAAACCCCTGCGCAAATGGATTTGTAGTTAAGAACTACATACAAACTCGCAAAGCATGAACACTTACTCGAGCTATACTAAAAGACAGTGTACATGTTTTTGCAATAACAAAATCACCAAAAATAACTATTGGTTGTTACTCGATTGTGTGAGTGCTAGGTAAATGCACGTTTGTTTTTAACTCTCATTCGTACATACATATATAAGGCGAACATGCCAAGTATCATGCGACAGCAAAACTTTACGTAGTACTAAAAGTACCACGTGAAGTTTGGCAAATAAAAAGACCTATTGTTCTGTGCATTCAATCCCTTCTTATTTGTTGAGTGAAGTGTAACAAAATGGAACTAAATGCTGCAAGTTTTTAGTTCATGTATTTATTTACACTCTTTATTAAGTCATACATTTATTTAAATAATTATTATCAGCTCATTTCTAACATTTACTACCTTATTCATAGAAAATTTTTTGATTAATAAGAGGCTTATAAAAGAAATTTTTGTATGAAAATTTGTCTTATTAGTCTGTTATAAGTCAGAAATGTTTTTTATGACATAAGGCATTTTTTTAAGATATAGCTTTAATGATTAAATGTGAAAATTATTTTTTTCGTAATCTGCATATATACAATACATATTATGTATAAAGGCTTTATTAGGGCTTCCTTTTTAGGGTTCCGTACCCAAAAGTGCAAAGGATCCCTATTGTTTTCGCTACGGTGTCCTTCTGTCTGTCTGTCACATACTGTTTTCTCGGGAAATGTAAGAGCTACGGACCTGCAATTTTCACAGAATATGTGAAACTTTGGCCGCTCCAACAACAAATATATGACAGTTAAAAACTAAAAGGTCTTCTAAAGCGAGCAACGAAACATATTGAAATACTAATATAATATACAGACACTTATACATATATAGATACTTTTAATTTTCAAAGTTAGTGTTAATTTGTGTAGTCTGTAGAATAGACTACACCAAGTAACACTGATATTTAAAACAATAAAAGTTAAAGGGTGTTGTATATGTTAATATAATTTTGACTATGTAATTTAGACAATTTGCAGTATCTTGAAAACCATAAGAGGCAAACTCTTGAAATGTTTAAAAACGATAAAACTAATAAATTTTAAAATTAAAAAAATGTTGAAACGAAAAATCGCAAGTTGATTTTATCTTTATAAAACAAATCATTTAAAAAATGTGTTATACATATATACATATGTATGTATATTAGACTGTCCCACATTTTTTTTAGTTTTAATTACATTTGTAATTGATTGCCTAGCAAGTCGGCACGGGTTAATGTTCATAAAAAGGACCAACTTTTTTTTCTGAAGTACATAGTGTCATTGCGAAAAAATTTGGAGGGTATACGTAAAAAATCGATTTCGAAACATAAGAGACAGGCTAATATGTGAATATTTGATACATATAAATTCACGTATTTGCCATTATTTTTCGACTTCCGATTTTTATTTTTGACGCATACCCTCCAAATACTTTCGTAACGATTATATGTACTCCTGGAAAAAATATTGACCCTTTTTAGGATCATTAAGCCGTGCCGACTTATGTTTAAATCAAGTAAATACGATTTGCGATAAAAATCAATAAACAATGCATATTAATTTAATAAAAAAATTATCTAAATGCTTTTAGAAATTGCATTTGGTGCTGAAGGGTTTTCTGCCAAAATGACCCGCAATCACGATTTTTATTATTGATGTAGTATTGGCTATCACATAGTGAAAGGTAAATTTTTTGTAAAAAATTAGTCATTCCCTAATGCATTTACATGTACATATATATGTATGGATGTGTGCTTGTACGTTTACATATGGTTCATAGTAGTTGGAGTCCCATATACAATATACGAATGTAAATGCCGTCACCAACTTTACTATGTTACTTTCAACCTTACTAATAAATCGCTAAGAAATACTTCAAGTACTACATGACGTGAACATAATTTTTAAGGTACTTCTTTTTGTTGTCTTCATTTTTGCATGTTCATTGCTTGCGAAACATGTTTAACTTCGGCTGCTTACACATTGGTATTTGGCACACAAACAGTCTATACTCTTCACTGCTTGTGCTGTGAGGGGGAGAACAAATGTTTATTACATTCGACAGCGAGTTTCACATATGCAGCAAAAAGTTACTCGCTGCAGATATTTAGTATGTATTTAATTCTTTGTCGATGCTTATGTAAACGTTGTTGTTCCTTTTTACATTGATCTCACTGCAGTGTTTTTGTTTCGTTAAGTTAATACCGTTGGTTTGATGTGTTATACTAATACATAAATGAATAGTTGTTCAACGAAATACTTAAACAAGAAAATTAGTTTGTAAAGGAAAAGCACTGCGTTAAGACATTGCAATTATTATTGTAGTTATTTTTTTTATTAATTTTATGTTTTTTAGAAATAAATGCGCACTATATTATTGAAATATTTTACTTGTGTTTGGTGTTGTTAAATTCGGCCTTTTACAAAACTGCAGTCGCAGCCAGCGACAAATTTTACTTCGCATTACATTTGGCGATTTGGGTCCTCGCCTGCCGGAAGATTTTCTAAATAAAAGAAGATTATTGCGTAGCTGCAGTTTGGCGAATATTTGGTTCCTTGCTGCCAGAACATTGGTTTTAAAAATTTTTTTATTTTCGCATGCAGTTATTTGGTGAATGTATTTGTGATTCCTTGTCTGTCGGAACATATTAAAGACAACTTTATTGTGCTAGTGGTTACTCGTCTGCCGTAACATTTGTTAAAAAGAATTCATTGTACATATTTGTGGTTCATGATGCAACGATCTCCTGTCAAAACGCGACAACAAAAGGTAACAGGCTAAGAAAATAGTCGTTCAACTTCGGCTGAAGCAATACTCATTCCAGGGCAAACTGCTCAAACTGCGTCTTCACAGCAATATAGTGGTTCTAACACCGGAACAACAACTCACATGTGCTACTGCAAAAATGGCTACAGCTGGCTTCAGCGAGTCGCAAATCTGGTAAGAAGTATTCAAACATCAAATTCTGTGGTCAGTCGCTCAAATAGTGAGCCAAAAAGAAAAGTTGTGATTCATGCTGCTGATGGTCAGCGTAAACAGGAATGTCCCATATGCCGGGCAAAACATAAATTGTTTGAGTGCAGAAAATTTGTTGCATTAGACGGGGCCAGTCGATGGAGTGAAGTAAAAAAATGAAGTTATGTTTTTCATGTTTTAGTACTGGACACTCGAGTAGATTTTGTCGAGTCCGTAAGCCGTGTTCAATAGATGGTTGCTTAAGAAAGCATAAAAGGCTATTGCATAATGTGAAAGTTGATATTGCCATTACGTCTGATCTAATTTTTCACTTTTTTGTTTTTGCAACACAACCGGCACTTTTTTTACTTTGCGTGAAATTTGCGGTTTTTATATTTATTTTTTATATATTATTTAAGTATTTCTTACTCACGGTTTGATGGCACGTTCACTACTGATGACTTTCGATCTTTAACTTTACCTCATTGTGTTGACTTATACAGCCGCGTCACAGGTTCCGTTCGGATTAGTTTTGATTCCGTAGTTGTCATTCCGAAAAAGTAAATTTTTGGTGCTTCAGATTCCGTTTATTTTGTATTTCGTTTTTACAATGATAAAGTTTTTATACCTTTAGGCGTTTGTTTACTCTCGTTTTTAGATGCAAAGCTCACATTGAGATGTTTTGCAGCTTCGAATGGACCATGAACACGTTTGTGTTTAAAACAAACCACCTTATTGATGTGGCAGAATAGGCTGAAAGAGAATAGGGGCCAATCTATAATTAAGTTTGTTAATTATTGTGTTTTTCTTCCGACGGGGTTTTTTTGAATTAGGAACGATTTGGGATGACTGAAAATCGTTCAAAATTTGTTAATTATAATTAGTCGGTAGAACAGTAATTACAATTAGGGGGTATCGAAGATAAAGGCAAACAATATGGGTAAGTGTGTGTTTGTATGCGAGAAACTCACCATGCTGAAATAATATAGGTGGCACTACGACGTCAGATGACAATTGTTTGTCGAGACCTGTCAAAGTCTTGTTTATGTTTATAAAAAGTCCACGTGTTGTGTTCTCTGTTGAAATTGTGATTACTTTATTTTACTAAAGTTTTTAATAATTTTAATTTAAATATTATAAGAAATACCTCTGACGTTAAATGCGTATGTGTGTGTATGTTTTTTAATTCAAAAATTCATTTAATTCATCACTTGCAGCGCGTCTTCTTGATTTTTGTTTACAATAATTTTTGACATATACGACGACATTACACAAACAAAAATTCCTTTTTTTGTTGTAATGTTGTATTTGTTGCCCTAGTAATGCCACCTACTCACCTTTTTAGGGTATCCAATGGAAACACAAGATTTTATTTTCATATAAAATTACTTCGTTTATTCTCCAGTAGGTAAGTATTTAGGTAATGGCTTTAAACGTGATTTCCAAGATAAGTACTACAAGCGTACTGTTGGTTAGATCGCAAGTGAGTATTAATTTTTGGTGTACAATTCAACTTCGGTTATACGAACCGGTTTAATAAAATGGAGTAAAAATTAGGGTTTATTGTTACTTTTTTGAAGTTACGATATTATGAAATAAATTAAGTAAAGTGCGACTTTGACTCGCACACGAAGGGTTCCGTTCGAATACACATCTGTATATCGCTTTTCGTTTTGGCCCTTTTTGTCATTTTGCCAGTTTTTTCAATGTGCTTTTTTGTTTAATTAAATTTTTTATTTTTTTAAGTATTTTCCGTTGTTTTTGGCAGTTTTTGGTTTCTGGCGTTTTTTTAGTTTTTTTCATTTTTTGACGATATTTTTAGTTTTAACGATTTATTTAGTTATGGCGATTTTTCAGCTTTGGCGCTTATTTCGGTTTAGGGTTTGTTTTTCGGTTTTGGTAATGTTTTTTAATTTTAGCGATTTTTTGGTTATGACACTTTTTTCGTTCTATCGATTTTTTTCGTTTTTTTTTGACGATTTTTGGCGTTTTGAAAATTTTTTTCCCAATTTTTTTAGTTTTAACTAGGGATGCAACGAATACCGATACCGATATATCGGCGATACTTCAGGTTTTCCGATACATCGGTATCGGCGATATTTTACTGTCGATACGACGATACTTTAAAAAATTTTTTCAGAGTTTTTTTAAACAACCATGAATTAAATTCACTTCGTTATTTTTTGAATCTTATTAATATCAATTTTAAAAATTAATAATATTTTATGCTGTTATTTTGTAAAAAAGTTATTTATTTTTTGTTAATTTTACCATGATTCAAATTCAAGTCGTTGTTTTTTAAATCTTATTCCAGAAAAAAAAAGATACTCCAAAGAAGTCATGAAAATGTAGAATTCGCGATCTGGAAGTATTGCAAAGTTGGATAATTTCTAATTAGCTTACATATCCTTGACATTGCAAGAAGTTCTGTTTTTCGATTACCAATCACCGAATTGGAATCGATGCTACGACAAATTTCTTTTTCGGTATTCCATAATAATTTTTCCTCAAGGAAACAGGATAAAAAATTACACATTTTCACAATTTTTTTATGCGAATTTAAACTCAGAACTGTATTTTCATGTAAATGTAAGTGAATAAATATAAACTTAGAAGTCTTTTAATAATTAAGCTATTAAGTTATTTAGAAGAATATTAGTTGATAAATGTCCTTTAAAAAAATCGATTTTTTAAAAAGCATGGGGAGTATTTTTTAAAATTATAAAGGAATTAAACATTTTTTATTGCTTTTCTACTAATTATCTGCATATTTTTAATATAGATTTTTTGGAAGCAAAGAAAATGTAGCTCCTTAAAAATTACTTCCAATGTTTTATCAATTTTAAATATTCTCTCTTATAATGTAATTTTGTATATTAAAAAAATTGCACTTGAGTTTTGTTAATCTAAACTTGAACTCAATTTCAATATTCGTATCGGTATCGGAATCGGTATCGGCGATATTTATTTTTAAATATCGGTATCGGTATCGGATCGGCAAAACGGCGTATCGTTACATCCCTAGTTTTAACCTTTTTTTTGTTTTAATGTTTTTTCGCTTTTTGACAATATTATTAGTTTTAGCTATTTATTATAGTTTTGGCGTTTTATTTAAGTTTTGACGCTCTTTTTAGTTTTAGCGCTTTATTGGTTTTGAGGATTTTTTTTCGGTTTTTTTATTTTTTTTTAATTTAAGCGATTTTTTTTTGTTATGACACTTTTTCGTTTTTGGCGATTTTTTTTAGTATCGGCGCTTTTTTTTTGTTTGGCGCTTTTTTTGTTTTGGTGATTTTTTTTTCATTTTTTGATGATATTTTTAGCTTTAGCGATTTTTTATGTTGTATTGCTTTTTTTTCGTTTTACCGACTTACTTCGGTTTTAAAATTTTTTTTTAGTTTTTTGGCGATCTTTTTAGTTTTGGTGATATATTGCGTTTTTTCTTTAATCGCTATTTTCATTTTGCGTTTTTTTTTCGTTTTGAAATTTTTTTTATTTTGGATTTTTATTTTAAAATTTCAAGATTTTACCTCTTGCGGTTTCCAAGATACAGCTTATTGTTTAAATTACATAGTAAAAATTACATTTATCCTTTAATTTTTATTGTTTTAAATATCGGTGTTAATTGGTGTAGTCTATTCTACAGACTACAACCATTAACACTAACTTTGAAAATTTAAAGTGTCATATATAAGTGTCTGCATATTAATTGCATTAGTATTTCAACATTTTTCGTTGCTCGCTTTAGAACACCCTTTCATTTTTAATGTAGCGGCCATAGTTTTACATATTCTGTGAAAATTTCAGGTCCGTAGCTCTTACGGTTCCCAAGATACAGCAGATTGTCTAAATTACATAGTAAAATTACAGTAACTGATAAAACACCCTTTAATTTGTATGGTTTTAAATATCGGTGTTAATTGGTGTAGTCTATTCTACAGACTACACCAATTAACACGAACTTTAAAGTGTCTATTACATTAGTATTTCAACATTTTTCGTTGCTCCCTTTAGAAAATCCTTTAATTTTTAGCTGTCATGTATTTGTTGTTGTAGCGGTTAAAGTTTTACAAATTCTTTGAAAATTTCAGGTTCGTAGCTCTCACGGTTCCCGAGAAAACATTACATTAGTATTTCAACATTTTTCGTTGCTCGCTTTAGGACACTCTTTAATTTTTAGCTGTGATATATTTGTTGTTGTAGCGGCCACGTTGTACATTGCTGGTGACTATGAGCATCTGCACTGAAAGCATCAGTATGCGTTGCTCGACCTTAACATTATGGAGTTGATTGCCAATTTCGTCGAATTGAATCTGTACGTCTAGTTGATTTTTCTTGATAATGTTGATGGTGGAGTCGATTAATGATGTTTGATTCTTTAGAAGCCTGTCTAAGAATTCGTCGTTTTTTCTTAGTTCCTTAATTGTCTTTGACATTTGTGTTTTGTAGTTCGAGTCTAATACGCCAAATAGTGAGTTGGCTATGTTCCCAACTATATCAATTGCTCCTCTTTTCTTTCTTTTTATGGTGAATAGATTGAAATCTGCCTGCATGTCGTCCTTTACATGATCAAAGTAGTCCCTCAACGTATTGCAGGTTGCGTTGTTTAACGTACTGTTGCATAGAGTTTGGAGTATCGTTGTTGCATCACTTAAAATGTTTATTTGTTGTTGATATGGTTCAAGGTCAAGGTACACGATCATCTTCCAGGTGGCTGACTTGAGCTTTACAAGCCCTATCTGTTCAAAGTGAATGCCAGGTTTATTGTTGAACTTTTTTATGTTGATTTGATTTCCAAGCGCTATTGGGAGGAAAAAAAATGTTAAAATAGTCACCATCAAGGTTGAGGTTAGGCGTGAACGTTTTGTTGGCATTGCTTCATCGGTTGACGACCTAGGTGGTTTGATTTTGGTTGACGTGCTACTTAGAGGTAACGATGCCGGGCGTGTGCTTTGTTCGTCCTTATTTTCCGGAAATAGTGGAGCCAATCTGTGGATGGGTCGTTTGAACGTTCCCTTTGCTGTTTTTATATCGCATACCCTTACCAAACCATCATCACCCTTGTAAACCTTTATTATTCTTATTCTTATTATAGAATTATACATTCTCAGCTTGAGCTGGAATTCACGTACCGGGTCATAGACCAAAGGTTACGCTCTGTGGGGATATAATCCAGGTTTTATATCCGTTATTCTATTGTTTCCCTCATTATAGTTGTTGCGTTAATAAGGATTGCCTTTTGCATTTCCGTGAGTATCTTTAAATCCAGGTTTAACCTGTTTATTGCACTTGTTGTTTCCTCAGGAATTGTTCCTATTGAACTTATTATAATTGGAAGTATGTTTACTTGAACCAAATTTTGTGTGTTTTTGATATATTGAGCTAATGGTATGTACTTATTTTTTTTTTGTGGCTATTGTTTCCTGTATGTTATTATCGTATGGTATTGCAAAATCTATTATTTGGGCTATTTTGTTTTGTTTGTCTATGATTATCATATCTGGTCTATTGGCTATAGTCGTTTCGTTGGGATTATTGACTAGAATTGATCTATCCCAATAGATGATGTAGTGGTTATTTTCTATAATTGGTTTGGGGTTGTATTTATAGTAGTATGTTGTTATTTCGTTGATTTGTAGTTGTTTTATTACGTTTATATGTACTATTTTCCCAACATTGTCGTGTCTTCGCTTATAGTGGCTTTGGAGTAGTGTTGGACAGCTGTTGAGCAGGTGTGGGATGGTTTCCGGGCTGTTACCACACCTACGGCAACTATCGTTTGTTATCGTTCGGTCGTGGATTATATATTTTCTGTAATTTCTTGTAGGTATTACTCCATCCTGGATAGCTGTTATAAAGCCTTCTGTTTCAGCAAAGATATTGCTGTACATGAGCCAGTTGTTGGTTTTCGTCTTATCTACATATGGTTGAGTGATCATGTTTGGATACTTTCCGTGTAGTGGTTTTGACTTCCAGTTCTGTATAAGGGTTTCTATTGTGGTTGGTTGGTTGTTAGTATTATTTTTTAGGTTGAGCGGTGTAAGATTGTCATCCGAATTTATTATATCTCTATATAGCTGGGATATTGTTGCTTTGGTTAAGAAGTATTTTTTAAGGTTATATAGTTGACGACTACATAGAAACTTTATACTTAGTACACCCCTGCCTCCTAATTTTCTGGGGATATTAATTCTTTCCAAAGATGCTCTTGGATGATGATATTTATTTTTGGTTAGGGTTGTTCTAATTTTCATATCCATATTATTTAGATCCGTATCCGACCATGATATAATACCGAATGTGTACGTGAGCAATGGAATAGCGTAGGTATTTATTGCTTTTACTAGATTTCGCCCATTTAACTTGCTTTTGCATATTTTATTGAGTCTATTTACGAACTCTCTGCTGACGCCTTCTTTGTGTTTTTTGTGATCAATGGTGATATTCTGCAATATACCGAGATACTTATAGTGCTCGCCTACTAAAAGTGGAGTTATGTGCTCATTCTCTGTAGTTGTGAAGTTTGTAGTTGATGTATATTTTCCTCTTGTGACATTTTGTGTTCTACATTTGTCTATTCCGAATTTCATTCTTATGTCAACTGAAAACATCTCAACTATTTTTAGGAGGCTGTCTCGGTTTGGTTTTGTGCTCGCGTAGATTTTTAGGTCGTCCATATAGAAGCAATGCGAGATTTTGTTGGTATCTGGGCCAAGTTTGTATCCGTATTGGCTTTGTTGGAGTAGTATGGACAGCGGATTTAGTGCTATGCAGAAAAGTAAAGGGCTGAGGGAATCTCCCTGATATATACCACGCTGTATTTTGATTGGCTTGGATATGATGTTATTGCTTCCGTCTCGGATGTGTAGTGTAGTTTCCCAAAACTTCATAAGCCATTTAATACAATTTATTAAGGTATCATCGATCTTATATATTCTCAATATATCTAGGAGCCACGAGTGCGGCACTGAATCGAATGCCTTTTGATAATCGACGAATGCTGTGTAAAGGTTTTTTTTATTTCGGATAGCTTGTTTGGTTGCTATGCTATCGATTATTAGCTGGTCCTTGCAGCCTTTTGTTCCTTGACGACATCCTTTTTATTCTTCCGCGAGTATATTGTTACTTTCACAGAACTTGCTGATTCCTATGGCCATACAGGAGGTGAAAATTTTATATCCTGTGTTTAGACACGTTATTGGTCACTATTATTGGGAAGCAGATGTTGGGTGGTCAACTTTGGGCTTCAGATAAGTCACTCCTACACACATGCCTGGTGATATATTATCTGGGTGAGCTATAAGATCATTAAATATCGTTATCATTTGGCTGTGAAGTGACGTGAGATACTTGTAGTAGTAATTATGTATTTTATCACATCCTGGCTGTTTCCAGTTATGGAGTTTTCTGATCGCCTTTTTGAAAATATCGTTAGTAATTATACTAGAAATCATTGGTGTGTTAGTGGCTATATTTTCACGGATAGCGTCGATCCATATTGGTGATGGGTTATGCGTTTCTTCTTTATTCCAGATTTCCTTCCAATAATTTTCAATATCGTTTATATCAACATTATTAACCTGGGTTGTTTGATTTTCGGGCGGTTTTGCGATCATGTTGTAAAAACGTTTTTCTTCCATTTGAAAGATTCTGTTGTGTTTTGTTCTATTATAACTTTTTGTGTAATTACGCATTCTTTCTGTATATTTTGTGAGTTTTTGCCTGACAGTATCACGTACTTGCTCCATGGTATAATTAAGTTGATCATATTGCGTGTGTACTAGATGTCTCCGTTTAATATTTAGTAGTTTTATTTCGGTTTTTCTGCCGGTTTTATTGGTTTTGTAGCCGGTGAGGAAGCCTAAGTCTTTCCTTAGGTCGTCTATCCTTTCCTGTAGTCGTCTTTGCCATCGTGGCTGTATATCCCGTTGTTTTCCCTTGGGTTTACTTTTTACGTTTCGTTCGCGTGTGCTTTGACTGTTGTTCCTTTCGCCTGGATCGTGTTTCGGGCGTTTTATTAACTGTGTTACCGTATATGCACTGCAGTAGGCTAGTCCAACTATATGGCTGTAGTTGCTTTCTGTTGTTATTTCTGCAGGTAGTACTTCTTTATTAATTATTTCGGTTACTTGGATCATTTTCCTGCTCGGTTTGTGTTTTGGGAGGTAAGGCCTATATTGTGCATCCATTTCAAGAAATTTAATTTTTGCTTCATAGAAGGTTGTCCTGATTGTTGTTAGCATACTTTCATCTTCTTGTGTTGGGATGCTTATGGAAGGTGTGGTTGCGTTGCTCTGTACATATATTCCGTCCTGGCTGGGTATTGTTTGATGAGATGTTGGTGGTGTTGTCGGCATATGTTGCTGATCTGTTGCTATTTCTGTGGGTTGTTGAGATAGCTCATTAATTACGCTCAATCGTATTTCTTCCCGTAGTGCTGGGGGAATTAAATTGGTCCTAAATATTGTAGCTCTTCTATCAGCTAGATTTTGTTGCGTTAGCTGACTCAGGTGAGGGTTTTGTTGGATAAAAATTTCATACATTTGCTGCCTGTAGTTTATTAAACTATCGCTGCGTGTTGCCATATAGTAGGCTCTAAGGACGGACACGTTCATTTCTTGGGTCCATTTAATTCTACGCCTGGGCAGCACTGCTTGGGTGAGCTCAGTAAGATTCTGAGTAGCACTTTCAGTAGGTAGAGTTCTAGTTCTATTTTGACTCCTTTGTATCATCGACTGTGATTCGGGGTTTCCCCGACCGGGTCGTCGACTGCTCCCCGGCCGCTGGCCGCTCGCATTGTCCCCCATTCCAGGACCAGCTCCAGTAGGGGCGCCCTCCTCGGGCAATCGCATTTCACTATTATTTATGTTCATTTTTGTTTGTTTTCACCATAAAACATGGGTTCCATTTATCCCTTGGAAGGGCCCACGATCCCGCAGGGCACGTGGGAAGATAACAGCTGCTCACTATTATTATTATTATTATTATTATTATTATTATTATTATTATTATCATGTTTCTAAATTTCTCAATCTCTATGAGATTAGAAAATACCTATCCCGGGCTATGCCAAGGGATTAGGCTCTGATGATGCACAAATTAATTAAAATCACAGCGCACACCTAAATCTAAGGTTTATCACATTATATCCCCATAAACTTCCTAACGATTCGTGTAGTCGCAATCACCACCGCTTTTTGCATTATCTGCCATAATTGTTCTGGCATCTCAAGCTCCTTTAGACCATCGTGCAAAGTTTTCGGTATCAATCCCGTGCTTGAAATTATTATTGGGATGGTCCGCACGCTGTCGATGTTCCATTGTCTTTTAATGGGTTCTATGAGCACACTATATTTACTTATTTTATCTCGATGTTTTGTTTGCAGGTTGTTGTTGTTGTTTGGTATTGCAACATCGATCAGCCATACCACCCGCCGCTCCTTATTCATCAACATTATATCTGGTCTATTTGCTGCTATAGTTCGATCTGTTAGAATCGTACGATCCCAGTAGATCCGGTATCCTGCATTTTCTAGAACAGACTCAGGTTGGTATTTGTAGTACGGTACTCCACCAGTTGTAATTAAAGAGTACTTAAGTGCAAGTTGTTGGTGTAAAATTTTAACAACGGAGTTGTGACGGTCGATATACTCCGTCCCGGCTAGACATGTACATCCTGATGTTATATGCTGTATAGTTTCAATTGAGTTGCACCCGTACCGGCAGGAGTCGTTTGTCACTGTCATATCCCTTACTATGGTTTTCAAGTAGTTTCTCGTCGGGATCACCTGATCTTGGATTGCCACCATAAACCCCTCGGTTTCAGGAAACAATTGACCTGCTACCAGCCAATGGTTCGACGATTTGGTGTCGACATGTTCTTGCCTGACTTCGTATGGGTGTCTACCATGGAGTGGTTTACTAATCCATGCCTCCAGTTTCTGGCTGTTTGTAGAAATCGGTTGTACCGTGATGTTTTGACCAACATACAAAGCTGAGGTGTCATCTGCTTTACACACCGCATTATGTAGTGGGGATATCGTAGACTTTTCTATAAAGAATGCTCTTAGGCCATCAATCTGTTGTTTTCTTTGGTTGTTAATATCAACTAAGCCCCTTTCACCCATACTTCTAGGGAGCATCGTTCTCTCGGTTGCTGATTTTGGGTGGTGTTTACGTGCCTTAGTCATTAGCACCCTACATTTGCGTTGTATAGCTTCTATTTCGGTGTTGCTCCAATTTATTACTCCAAACGAGTAACCCAGGGCCGTAGCTGCATATGTGTTAATAGCTTTGACCATATTTTTTCCATTTAAGCTAGTCTTTAAGATCTTCCTGACCCGCTTAGTAAACTCTTTCTTTAGTTCTTCCTTCATTTGGCTTTTTTCAATCCGGATAGATTGCCTCATACCCAGGTATTTGTATGTTTCCTCGTTCATCATTGCTTCCATTATGCGGCCGTCGTTGAGACCGTGAGGTACCTCTTGCAATTTGCCTTTGATGACATGTAGGGTTTTGCACTTATCGAGGCCAAATTTCATACTGATGTCATTGGAGAATGTTTCGACCGCATTGATTAAGCATGTAAGTTGGTGTTTATTGGATCCATATAGTTTTATATCATCCATAAATAGCAGGTGGTTTAATTTATAAAGACTTTCACCATCATGCCTAATCTCAAAGCCATATTGTGTTGAGCCAAGAATATTGGAGAGCGGATTAAGGCTCAGCACGAACCATATAGGGCTTAACGAATCACCCTGGAAGATGCCTCTCTTGACAGGAATATCCTCAGTCTCCATGTATTCTGTTGATGTTCGTAGTGATACTTTGGTTCTCCAGTCTATCATGATTCGTCTTAGGAATGTGACTATTGACGGGTGGATCTTATACATCCCTAACACCTTCAGCAACCATTCATGTGGCACGGAGTCAAAAGCCTTCCTGTAATCTATGTAAGCCATAGAGATGTTTCTGCGCTTTTTATAAGCCTGTTCACATACTACAGAGTCAATTATTAATTGCTCCTTGCATCCTCTCGAACCCTTCCTACAACCTTTTTGTTGCTCCGCTATTATATTGTTTCTGTCGCAGTGCATGTTTATTCTCCACGCCAAACAAGATGTTATAACTTTATACAAAGTTGGTAGGCATGTTATTGGTCGAAAGTTTGAAGGGTCGTGCCTGCTATGCGGGTCTTTTTCCAGCAGGTAGGTGATTCCCTGTGTAAGGAAATAGGGCATATTATTGGGGTGTTGTATGACGTTATTTATGAGCTCTGTTAATTTCCCATCTACACATGAAAACCTTTTCAACCAAAAGTTCTGGAGTTTGTCCGGTCCGGGTGCTTTCCAGTTCATTAGGTTTCGCAGTATTCCTTGGACTTCACTTACTTCGAGCTCATTAAAATCCATGCATGGAAGGTTTTGGAGGCGGCTCTCTTCCTGCAGGATCCAATCTGCATTGGAGTTGTACCCGGTGGCTGTTGCTAGTTGTTCATTCCAAAACGAGGAAATCTGCTGGATAGATGGGTAGTTTGATCGTGTGGTATTATTTCCATCTTTTAAGCCTCTATAAAACATTTTCTCAGATCTAGAAAAAATAGAGTTATCAGTTTTTCTGGATCTACTAGCCCGGTATCTTGAGAGCCTAGTTGAGACCACAGATAGCTTTTGCTTAAGAGTATCCAAGCACTGCATTGGTGTAGTATTTGGTTGATCCCTTTGGCAATGGTTTGAGTGCCGCTTGATAACATTTGCGACTATTCTCTTAAGCTTTGTGCTACTCGCTCCTCGGACTAGAGCATCTACTCTTGCTATATCTCTGCGTAAGTTTTCAATAGATTGAAGCAGCCTTTTTTCCCATGCTGGTAGTAGTTTCTCTGGCCTCCGTCTCCTAGTTGGCTCCTCCCCAAATCTTAATCCCAAGGATTTAACCACAGCAACAGCTGCACAGTACAGTATAAGGTGTAGTCTTTCTAAATCTTGTATAGTTGAGAGGTACGGTGAAATTATCTCTTTATTCATTATTTCAATAATCTTGGCAGCTTTCCTAGAGGAGTTTATTCTAGGAATTGGTGGTCTATATATTGCATTTGTTCCTTCAAACAATGTTAATGCCGTCCTCATTTCAATTCCAAGCTCTTCGTATAAATTTCCTACATCTTCCATACTTTGTGTTATGCTCATCTCGCTAAATTGAATTGGAATGGGCGGGGTTGTAGGGTTTTCATGGGGTATATCTTCCTCTAGTTCTTCTATATCCGCAGCCAGTGGGTTCCTCTCCATTTCATCATCTATCTGGCGTTTAATGGCATCTCTTTCAGTTTGTGGGACAAGGTTTTTTCTAAGTATGGTCCTATACTGGTCGGCAACTCTTTGTACGTTTACTGGCAGTTCGGGGTAAATTAGGGTAAATTGTTCAAATAGTTTCTGCCCATAACCGCTTCTGTCACGCTCGCAATTAGTGACACGGTAATAAATGCGCAATATGTCTTTATTCATGACTTCAGTCCATTTTATGCGCTGTCTTGGCAGACCTGCATTAGTGAGCCCTGGTTGGATTTCCTGGGTAGCACTTGCAGCAGGTGAAACCTCTGGTATTGGTCGGTTTCTTTGTGTCGTCGGATTAGTTTCGGGTTGAACCCGCCCAGGTCGCGTACGCCGTCCTGGGCGCTGATCGCTCGCCATCGCTCCATCACCAGGATCAGCTCCAGCCGATAGAGGCCCTTCCTCAGGGGATCGCATATTAATATTTCTTCTCGTATTCACCATCATGTTGGGGGTATTTCTTAAAGTCTGAATACCAAAGACAGTTCCAGTTTTAGTTCGCGGGTGGTATTTTATTTCCCACCTACCCTGCATAAAGCCGAGCATTCCCCGAAGAGACACGTACCGGAGAAACAGGAGACTCCTTGTGGTTTGCAGTTTTCCTTCAGACATGCTAAATCAAGGCAGTGGAGAAGCCAGCATGCTTGGCTATTGGCCAACAGCGCCGAACTCAGGGTCCGCGGGGTCGTTACTCCCGATATCCTCTCCAAAGGATACCCCTGCGGTATTATTATTATTATTATTATTATTATTATTATTATTATTATTATTATTATTATTATTATTATTATTATTATTGTCACTTTGGACACACTTAAATGTTGAAATGAAGAAATTCTTGTAGTAATGGCTGAAATTCGTCTCGAAGGACCAATGTTTCGGCGTATATCCGTTTATAAATAAAAGAATTTCAACACAAGAATTTTGAATTTGATTAATGAAAATTATGGCCCTTATTGTGTAAATCACATCACCAAAGTGAAATTTATAGTAAAGCAAAAACAAATTTGGAAAAGTCTTAACAATTTTTTTGTGTTTTCCATACAAATTCTTCACCAAACAAACGCATAGAAATTCAAGCTGCTTTATGGCCCTAATTGTAAATCACATCACCAAAGTGAAATTTATATTAAAGCAAAAACAAATTTGGAAAAGTCTTAAAAATTTGTTTGTGTTTTCCATACAAATTCTTCACCAAACAAACGCATAGAAATTCAAGCGTTGCTTTACCTTTCAAATATTTTAAAATTTGTATGAAAAATAAAACAAATTTATGAAATATTTGAAATGTTATTTTTGCTCTCCATATAAATTTCACTTAGGTGACGTGATTTACACAATTAGGGCCTATATTTTTATTTATTTTACTTGTTTTTCTTATTTTACCTTGTAAAGGTTTATGATTTCTTGTTTGCACGTAATGCCACTATCGCGTCCAAAGATGCAATACTATTATAGATAAAAATTAGAAAAATATATGGGGCCAAAAGACCGTTATCGGTTCAACAAAAACAATTTATTTACAATAAATAAATACAATAATATATTAAAAACAAGTTTTAATACACTTAGAGAAAAAAATGGAAAAATTCATAACAAGTTTAACGGGTATTTAAACACAATAAGACTTACATATGGAGAATTGGGAGAAAAAATTTTCAAAGTAAATTCAGCCTAAACAAGTAACAAAATTTAAAATAAAAAAAATCGGCTGATAATTTTAATCGGTTGATTTTAAAAGGCTCTGGCCACCGTCAAATAAACACGTCAATCAATGTATATGTGTGAGTGTCGTGTGCTTGTCGCTTAAACGGCGATGCAAAAATAAATTCATCAATCAGCATTTGTATTGTTTAATAAGTATACAGGTGGCCGCATAAGGGCAGCAAATATAACAAAACCAAATAATGTTTGTCAAAAAACTTGACGCATTTGACGCAGCTTATACACAAAACTACTAGCGCAAAAAATAAACACCAGCCCTCGGCTACCACCAGTAAACTTATTACACCACGATTACAAAACAACTGACATTTTCTGTGTCAATCACAATTGGCGACGATCAAATAAATGCTCATCAAATTAAAATATCAAAACTTTTTGATTTTCATCAATCAGAGCCGACAAGGCGTACGTGTAGCCGCAAAAGCACGACAGCACGCACACACTTAAGCGGCATGGCAATTTATCAAACTGTTTGATCAAACAGGCATTTTTTGACTGTATTAGTGCAAAAAACCTCACACGTATAGTTTGATGAGAGTTTGATGAAAAACAAAACACTTTTGATTTTCACTACCGCCGATGACGAAATTTGAAGCTTGTTTGATGAGTGGCTGTGTAATTATTTTATATGTCATTTCTGTTTAGTTTTCGCAGCGACCACATCATTTCTATGGAGACGCACTATTTATTGAAGTTTATCGTGGTTTGCCTGCTTTATGGCGAGTGAAATCGAAGCAATATAGCAAAAGAAATTGAAAAAAATGCTTAGTACGACATATTGCTTGAAACATATACAGAAAAAAACCCAAATGCTAAAAAAAGGATGTCGCACAAAAGTTTAACTCTCTTCGAACTGCATATGGAAAGGAGTTAAAAGGAATTAAAATAAAGGAAACTAAAAAAAGGGAGGGGATTTTCAACAAACAAAAAGTTTTTTAAGAAATAATGAAGCATTTCCGCGCAAAAAATCACATGTTCTTTCTTTTTCACAACAACTTTCAAATGAAGTTTGATGATAAGAATTTGATAAGTTGCTGTGCTAAGCAAAACAAAATATTACCAATACATACATGAATTTGATCAAACAGTTTGATAAATTGCCACGGCCCTTTAGAACGTTGACGTGATTATTTGACCGTCGCCATACCCCTTAATCGGCGGCTAATTTTACGCCGGTTCTTAGCCGATAAATTATCGGCCGCGGCCAATGCAAAAATCGTCGGCGGCGTCGCTAAGCCGTTTCGGCGCAGGGCTCTGAGCATACGTGATTTATTGTGGCTTAATTAAAATTATGCAAATTGATTTCGGCTTATGGCAAAGAATATCAAATATTAATCATTGTAATTATAACCGGCATACAAAGTCTGAATGTGCAAGTGTATGTATGATTACCTTTACCTATGTATATTTAAGTGCGGAGTATGTATCCATGGATGTACATTAGATCGCCTGATTGAAATAAAGTTTTTTAATATCCACGGTATTGTAGATCGGTTTAAACGGTGGCTGTTCGTCTTTTTTTAAGAGGACAGTCCTCTTTTTAAACTCCAAAATATACTTAAGTGTATGTTATTATTTGTACTACTCACCAGTGACGCAAAATGTGGCACTGTAGTACTTTCTAATATATTTTGGCCCTTTATTATATCCGAAATCGTACGCTTTAAGATATATTCCAATTCTTTATTCATAGAAAAATAATGAGTTTTACACAAAAAGGAAAAGCTAAGCTTACTTATTAATAATACATAGAATGTGTAATTTCTAAACCCACAAGTAGTTATTATTAATAAGGGTTGTCGTATTATAGATACAACAATTCTCGCTCTCATAAAATACTTATCGTTACAAGAATATGAATAATAACATTAGTTTGAATCGGTCTCAACTATATAATCATTAAGACGTTGAGGCGGTTTTCGCAATCGTGATGAAACCTGTCGAGGTGCCACTGGCTGGCGTTGGTTTGTAGGTTGAGTACACAATGAATTCGATTGTTGGACTTGAAGATCCGGTGTGGTATTTAAAGTAAGAGGAAGTAAATTTGGTGAATAAATGTTTAAGTCGAAAGAACTGTTATCGTAATTAGTCATTGGAGATTCTGGCAAACTTGTAGAATAATTCAACTGCGGTCGTATTTGGGGTTAAAGTTGGTATGTTTTGATTCCCAGATCGTGGATTAGGTAATATGACTACATTTCCCAGCTGAGAGTTTTGCTGCGTGTGTAGTTCAGGCATATTAAGCACAGTCTAACTATCCTACTTTGTGATATTAAGGGCAACATCAGGAACAGTGTAATTGTTTGCTCGTTTGACTTCTGTTGAAAGTAACTGGTTGATGTGCCTTTTTTATCATATAACCGTTGTCCAGTTTTACTATATAGTGCAGTTTTCCGAGTTTGTCCCAGTTGCGGTTCCAGTTTTCCACATCTGTTTATTTGCAATATAGTAAGCTGCCTGGGCCCTCTGCCCTTCATTTAATGGTCTTGAAATACGTGTTGTAATGTTGTAGGAAACTTCACTGGTTTGAATGTGTAACTGGATACGAATTGTTCTGCCTAGGTATAACTCTGAAGGTGTTTTATAATTTTTAAGAGGTGTTGCACGATATTTAAAAACAATTTGCTGTACTTTTTCTTCCATAGTCTTAGCTTCATTTCCCATGGCCATTAATTTGTTCTTCAATGTTTGTACGTTTCTTTCTGCCAATCCGTTTGTGGCTGGATGACCAGGGGCTATAAACTTTTGAAGGATTCCACTATTGTGGCAAAATGAATGAAATTCTTCACTGGTAAAAATGGAAGCGTTATCAGAAACTAGCACATTTGGAAATCCATTTCTACAAAATATTGTTCTCAACATTTTAATTGTTGATGATGATGAGGGTGCGATTTTACATGTACCAGTTTCAGCCCATTTTGACTTTGCGTCCATAAGTACAAAAAAAAATATCCTTGAAAAGGACCAGCGTAATCGATGTGACTCCGCTGCCAATTCGAGTCTGGCTCCTCTCATGGGTGCAATTCTGCCTTTGGCGGTGAGTTTCTGATTTCCGCACAAGCTTGACAAGATCGTACACAATTTTCAATATCCTTATCTATAGATTTCCAATAGACATACCGGCGAGCTAGTTGTTTAATTTTTGTGATTCCGAGGTGTGTGGACTGTAGTTCCTACAAAACATGTGGTTGCAACACTGTAGGGATTAATACCCGTTTACCTCGAAACAAAATATCGTTGTCAATTGTGTAGGCCCGTTCCGTAGTCTACTCAAGATTTGACGTAGCCCTTTATCCTTTAATGTTTCTTCTCGGAGAGATTGGAAGTGTATCTTCTGGCTTGTAATTTGTTGTATACTTGAGTTGCATATTTGATGAACTTCCTGATTAATGAAACTTTCAAACCCAACTTTAGATTGGGGTGCTGCCCTTGATAAACAATCAGCATTACTGTTATCACCACCATTTTTGCAGGATATTTTATAATTAAATCCTGATAAAAACGCTGCGTATCTTTGCAAACGTTCAGAAGTCATTTGCGGTAACTTGGCGTTTTTATGAAAAATTCTCATAATGGGTTGATTATCCGTAATAAGTTTAAAATGGCGAGCAAACAAATATTCGTGAAAATGATGTACGGCATAAACAATTGCTAACGCTTCTCTATCGAGTTGCGAATAGTTTCGTTCGGCTACCGTCAACGAACGGGAGGCAAATGCTATTGCTTTCTCGTTACCATCAATTATGTGGGACAAAATACCAGCGATCCCGGTCGGTCCTGCATCACAGGTCAATTGTAAAGGTAATTTAGGATTGTATGGTGTCAGAACATTATCGCTAGTTAATTCCTTTTTAAGCGCAAGGAATGATTTATTACATGCATTTGTCCATTTAAATTTTTTGTTTTTCTGCAACAACTGCCTTAATGGTGTTGATATCGAAGATAAATTTTCTATAAATCGTGCATAGTACGTTACCATACCCAAAAATCTCCTGAATTGGAATATATCTTAAAGCGTACGATTTCGGATATAATATTCCAATTCTTTATTCATAGAAAAATAATGAGTTCTACACAAAAAGGAAAAGCTAAGCTTACTTATTAATAATACATAGAATGTATAATTTCTAAACCCACAAGTACTTATTATTAATAAGGGTTCTATTATAGATACAACACCCTTTCAGCTCAAAATTCAACTAGCTAGTCCACGTTCAGTGTGTAAAAAGAACACCGCTAAAAATCTGTTAGACTAAAGAAGATCTTAGTCCCACTGGGAAAATAAGGTGGCTTGCAATTATGTACGTCCAAATTAATAATGTCCATCGACATGTCCATTATGTCAAAGTTGAAAAGGAAAGGGAAATAGCGTCCATGGACATTATTTCCTTTTCAGAGTGTAAATAATGCCCATCAAAATTGAGAAATAACGTCCATGAATTTTATTTCCACTTTGAAATGGGATAGTATCCATTGCTTTCTCCTCTGGGCATATAACATAGTGGCTTCGCTAAGTTATCTATTCTCCTAGCTTGCCTTTTGCGTCTAATAGTGAAAATCCTTTGCCAGGCTGAGAAGAGACTTGTTCAGACTGACCGTTGGCCAGCTATGCAGAAAATCTTTACTAAGCGATGTCACCATTAGATATACCCAGAGGCTATAATGTAGAAGCACAGCCAGCAAGGCAGAAACTCTTAGCGAGGCTACTGTGTGATATACTTACATACATACATACCTAGAGGAGAAAGCCATTAAACCCAGGCAAGATATTCATCCACTCTTTACAAAACTGCCTTTAAGGATTCATTGTAACAGTATGTATGTATGCATGTTTCGACCTTTTTTAATTACAAATTTTAAATATAAAAAAAAATTTTGAATTTTTAAATTAATTTTTATTTGTATAAACAAACATCAGGGGCCAAATTACCGCATTGGTTATCGAGTAGGCTTTCGTATGGAATAAAATTACGTCACGTATCGAATGGATAGGTTACCGCATTCGATAGCTAACGTATCGAAAATTGTAAAGAGTGTACCAAGTTTGTTTTACACCGGTTGTTGAATCGACTAAGAATTTGTAATACATTAAAGAAAAATTGTGTGTTTCTTTAAGCTAGAACAACAACCAAGTCGCTTTAACAACCTTAATAAGGTTTATTGGTAATGTTCCATGCCTTTTTGTAAAACAAACAATATAAAAGCAAATATTGCTTTCGATCGCTCTAGTGCTAACGAGTGGAATTTAAGCAGCAAGTGCCCGATTATATTACGCCGTAATCCCAAAAGGAAATTTTTCGAACAATTTTACTCGATAACGTATGCGGTAATTCGGCCCAGCTTTTAGTAGAGCTACCACCAAATACCATACGCTTATATGAGAAAAAACTAAAATATATGAAAACAAATATATTGGCAATACACACTATTCCCTCACGAAAGAAAAAAGCTTTTTTTACTCCAAAATTTAATATACGAAAGCTTTTAAATGTTTTATAAGTATCAAATTGTAAACATCGTAGTAATCAGAGTTGTGGAAAATACGTATTTGAAATAAATAAATTCAAAATACAAATGGTTTTTTATTTTCTATTTCAAATTAAAAATATAAAATAGTTTTTAAACAAGTATTTGAAATAGAAAATACAAAATACATATTTTAAAAAAACCTATTTTCAAAATACATTTTCTTTTATAATTCTTTCAAATATTTGTTTAATTTAATACAATATATGTTGTGATCGCTAATGAATTTTAGAGTTTGTTTACAATTTTGCAATTTCTCGCGATTTTTTGCAATGTTTGCGATAGAAGCGATTTTTTGCAATTTTTCATCGTTTTTACAGCTTTTGCGATTTTTCATCATATTAGACTTTGCTATCATGACCCTGTTACCCAGATTTCGCGAATTTATGCCATTTTCGCGTTTTTTTTTATCAAACATTTGGCATTCTGTACAGTTTTAGCAACTTTTTATCAATATAATGGCTTTTTTTTTCGCAAATTTTAGCCAATTTTTCGCAAATTTTAGCCATTTCCGCGACAAAAGTATTTTTTCCAAGGTTTTTGGCTATATTAAAATTTTTGGGGTTTTAAATCAATATTACACTTTCAAATCTTACCAATTTTAGCAAGATTTAGCGAATTTTCGTCATTTTCTCTATTTTGTCCAGGTTTTTGGCATTCCTTACAGTTTTAGCGAGCTTTATTCAGTTTTAGGGCTTCTTTCTAATTTTGCAATAGGCAATAGGCGTGATTTTTTTATATTACTTTCTCTTTATACAGCTCAAGCGACTTTTAATAAATTTCTGTACTTGACATCGATTTATGCTATATTTGCGGAATTTTAGTCATTTTTGCAAAATAATCAAAAGACTGTGCAAGAAGACAAAGCTGAGATTCAAAATTGGTTGTTCTATTGTTTACTAGTACTTTACTATCACTTTTCACTTTGTTATTTTTCTTCGCACCACATAAAAAAGAATTTTGTAGTTATTTTACAAATGTAATATATGTATGTATTTTGAAATGTTTCAAATAAAATATAAAATACTCTTGAGGCAAAGTATTTCAAATAGAAAATAAAAATGGTATTTTGTATTTTATATTTGTATTTCAAATAAATGTATTTCAAATAATTTACATCTCTGATCGTAATATATCAAAACATGAGTGAGAAGGTTTATGTCATAGGTACCATAGACACCTTCACTAGACCTTGTCACCAGGGATGGCAAATGAGATTTTAAAATTGTGTCAAATGTTTTCTAAAACTGTACTTTTTTGGGCATAATTGTACCAAAACAGATTTTTGAAACCAGAAACAGTTTTTAAGTACAGAAATTACATCACTTTTCTGTACATATATTTGTGGCAAAAGGGAAACTCTGTTAAAATCGGATTTAGCTATTGCAATTTGAATCTAAAACAGTTCACATACTAGCAATCGGAAGGTAGAACGATATACATAATTTCAAAAAAGTTCCGAAAAATTACCTTTACTTACAATGCAGATAAATGTATACAATTTTATTTTTTCCAGACGAAAGCATGGTACTGTGCTCATCATTTCGTGCGAACTGCTGTCAAAAGTTCATATAAAAAAAATTGTCACGAATTTCTAATGAAAAATTGTTGCAGAAGTAGTACTCTGTTTATTTTGTGAAAAACATATGAAATGCATCTACATTTTGAGTTTCCATGCGAAATAATATAAGCACTACTTTTTTCGTGTGGAATTTACAACAAACACATTGGGTTTTTTTAAATGCATACACAATTGCAGCATACTTTCAAGGGCTATTATAATTGGTTACTTGTCATATTTTATTTTATTTATTTATTTATTTGATAACTAGCACAACAAGAAAATATATCTTATAAGTGACAGTGCTAGTGATATGAGAGCACACTGATATATACCCAATACAAAAGTTTTAAATGATATACAAACATATTTGGAGTAATAAAAGATTTTTGACATAGTAAATACAAGTTAATTTAAAAAACATTGAATCTATGATTAACTCAGCGTTTCCACCTGACAATGCTGTCTTGAATTTTAATATTTTGTCTTCTTTTTTATTTTTACATTTTTATTTATTTATTTTTTTAATTTTTAGTAAAAATAACTCGCAAAAATTACGTATTTCTAGAACTCAAAAATAGTTGTTATAATTATTGTCGGAACGCCTACGTCACGAAGACTATTATTGGCGTTTTGACTATTAGTACGTATTTGTTATTGTAATGACAGCATTGCCAGTTGTAATCTTAGTTAAAATAGGTATGTATACATAATTGAAACTATTATGTTACAGAACAAGTATGTAATAAAGTGATGTATTATAATAACAATATAGAAATTATAAAGATAATAATAAAATAGAAATTATAAAGATAATAATAAAATAGTAATTAAAGATAATAATAAAATAGCAATAAAAAGTAGTCATTACATAAATAATTTTTTTAACTCCCTTTTGAACACATTAGCGTTGCTTAATTTTTGCATGTAATTTGGCAATGAATTCCAAAGACTTATTGTGTGAATGAAAAATTGCCGTTGTGATAAAAGGCTCTTATATTTTATTTGAATTATCTTTTTACCACGGTTTGATCTGGCAAATGTGATCCTATTGAAAATATATGTGGGTTGTTGAGTTATGATTATTTTTTGCAGAAAGATAAGACATTTGTAGTTAAGCAGATCTTCAAATTTCATTTGAAAGATCTGATAAGAATATAATGATATGTGATCACGACGTCCTTTCTGGAAAATATAGCGTGCAATGTTATTGTAGGCGACTCTGAGTTTGCGAAGGTCTTCACAAGCGCAATTTGCAAAAAGTTCGCAACCGTATAAAAGTGAGGGTATTAGATAAGTTTTTGCCAGTAACATACGTACATCAAGTGGTGTCGAGTCCTTAACTTCCCATAGGCTCCTTAGCATACCATATACTCTACCCACAACGGTGTTGATGTGTGCAGACCAGGAAAGCCTTTCATGAAACATAATTCCCAGATTAGATGCCGAGGTAACAAAAGCAATGTCTTTGTCTTTGATTTTTATTCTAAAATGATCAAAATTATATTTAGATTTTGAAATAAAAATGCATTTGGATTTTGCAGGATTTATGCATAAACCGTTTGCCCTAGCCCAGCTGTCAATTTTAGTCAAGTCATCATTGACTTTGTTAACACATATCTATATCAGCGACATCGCAACTGTTGTACAACTGAACATCGTCAGCATACATATGAACTGTGCTGCTAATGGGAATATTAGGTAGGTCATTGATGTACATGCAGAAAAGAAGAGGCCCAAGTATTGAACCTTGGGGAACTCCTCTCCTGACGTTTAGCTCATTAGAAATGTTGTCTTTAAGCTGAACTACTTGTGATCGGTTTGTAAGGTACGAGTATATGAGTGAACAAGCGGAGCTTGAGAAATGGTAAAATTTTTGCAGTTTTGTTAATAGAATCGAATGATCCACCGTATCAAATGCTTTACTATGATCAAGTAAAACTAAAAAAGCAACCATATTATGATCGATTTTGGTTCTGATATCCTCTATAACATCTACAAGTGCGGTTATGCAGCTTCTACCTTTCATAAAACCAGATTGTTTTTCAGATATCAATTTCATACTACTCAAATATTCTTTCACTTGTTTACCAACAAGGTTTTCTAGAACCTTGGATAAGAACGGAAGTATTGCTATTGGACGGAAGTCGTTATTAGGTTTAGGAATAGGGATGATTCTAGATAGCTTCCATTCCACAGGAAAAATAGATTTAGTTAGAATAGGTGTGTTAGATAAGGCAGAAGCTTTGGTAGTAAAATTCTTAAGAAAATAGGATTAATACCATCCGTTCCGGTTGCTTAGATTTGATCTCAGAGAAACTTTGCAACACTTCAATCCGATCAACGCAACGAAAACTAAAGATATTTTCGATTGGAACATAGCAGAGGTTAGAATAAATGTTGTTGGGTGGAAGCGGAACATTGACATTTACGAAATTTTGATTAAGAGCATTTATATCAATATCAGGCGGACACGAGATAGAGCTTCTTTGCCCAATGCCTATCTTGCGTATCTCTTTCCACTTGGATTTGCTATCAATTGCAGAAGCGAATTTTCTTTGATAAAACGTAGGTTTTGCCGCATGGATATGCTTTGTACCTTCCCTCCGAGCTTGTTTGTGCACTGCTTTAAGTTCACTCGTTCTGAATCTTTTCCATCTGTTATAAGCCTCATCTCGTTTTTTTATCAAAGATTTTATTTGAGCACTAAACCAGGGTGGTTGACTTGCTTTAACACATTTAGTTCTCGTTGGAACACAGAAATCAAATAAAGACTTAACATTTCTTTGAATAAAAGAAAGTTGATCGTCAACAGACTCTAGAGTATAGATTTGGTGCCAATCGATATTATCAATGTTATGATTGAGTGTAGTATAATTAATGTTATGTAGATCTCGATATGAAATAATTGTGTCTTCGCAACGTGTATGCAAATCATAAGCCACGAAAAGTATATCATGCTTAGAAAAGACTGACGCTGACAACTGATCGTATAGGAGTACTCTAGGTCTATGATTTACAAATACCAGGTCAATTAAGCTATCTGAAGTAGCGTGGAAATGAGTGGGAGTTATAGTATTTACAGGATAGAGGTCAAGAGCTGCCATTGGTTCAATCAAAGGATTATCACACAGGAGATTATTGTTAAAATCGCCAATTATAATAATATCTTCATATTGGATAGATATGTTTTCAAGCACAGCAACAAATGGATTTACATTCATGTTGCTGCTGGCTCTGTAAGCACTACCTATTAATAATTTCCTATTATCTTGGGCAGATATTTCAAGGAATAAGTACTCGATTTCACTACCTGCGACGTTTTTCAACCTTTCCTTACAAGATATTCCGTTGCGAATGTACACTGCAACTCCACCGCCCCTCGCCCTTGTCTCAACGTTATTGGTAATTGTTTTCCTATCTGAGCGAAAAAGTCTAAATCCTGGAAGATTGAATACCGAATTACTAATGTCCAGTGGAAACCACGTTTCTGAAATGCAGATTACATCAATGCCTGCTGATATGAATAAGTACCTAAACTCGTCCATTTTGTTCTTTAAACTTTGCGCGTTGAGATGTACGATATTCAGACCAGACTTTTGTTTAGAAAGAACCCTTATCATGTTATACACACAGTCCTTGGAGGAACCACTGCTAGAGTCGAGCATTAGTAAGGAGGAGTTAGCAACGCATGCAAAATAATTAATTATATAAAAATTTAGAAAAGAGTTGTGCAATAAGGAGTTATAATTAACTTGTTTAGAAAATATATTAGTTCTGCATAATGCATAATAAAATTGGAAAATGGGAAATAAAATGAAACTAAATATAATAAGAATATTAAGTGTGAGAAATGTAGTCATCGTTACGAAAGCCAGCGACTCCATTTTCATCGGAAACTTCAGGAAACAACTGCTGTAACTGCCACATCTCGTTGATACGTAAAATATTATCATTGGCTGTTTTCTTGATGTATACAAAACCACGCATAGTGAATGCGCTGTGTATGAGTTTTCTCTTCTTAAATTGAGTTGCAGTCCGGATTATTTGGAAATTAGATTTGGTGAGATTTTTGTTAACAAAAAAATTTATTGTCAGAGTTAAACCCAAGTTGACGTAAACGAAAGTGAAAATCTTTATTCGATTTCTTGAAACTACTTAATGATTTGAGGAAAAAATTTTTGTCATAGGCAGACCACATTTTTACTATAATAACAGCATCCCTCGAGTTGTAATTATGTTTGTTGTTGTGGTTCTGAAGTCGGTAGATAGATTTAATGGCAGGAATAGTTATATTTATTGAGCTACAAATTGAGCTAAATATGTTCGTTAAATTTTCATTCTCACAAAAAGGTATTTCATTTAAACGTAACTCATTGGCAACGGTATTATTTTCTTGAATTTTCAGATGCGTTTTCAATGTAGATATTTCCTGTTGCATTATATTGACATCGTCCGCGACTTTTTCTAAAGCAGACACTCGTTCAGTGATCTGGATTAGTTCGCCTTTCATCAATTGGAATCTTTTATCAAGATCATTTAAGAGCTCTTCTTTGTACTCACTCAGTTTTTCCTCCAAGACTTTTTCAAGCTTATCTGTTAATTTTTCAAATCGCTTATCCATCACTGTAATCAATTTGAAAGGAGATTCAGTTTGAGTTTTATATGAACTGCCAAGATGAGTGTGTAGAAGATTATCTCCTAAACGCTTATGCACGGGGGTATTGAGAGTTGGTAAGGTAGTGCGGATCTCTTGTGGTAGATTCCATGTTCGCAAGTGATGTATCCAAATTACCCTTTTTACCTTTGCTGTTTTTAGATTTTATTCTTTCAACAATTTTTGTATTTAACTTATTTTGTTTTCTTAAGTTATACATTTAGTTACTCAATTTTGCTCGCTACTGTATTACAATTCAGCACCCGTAAAGTATGCACTTTATTTTTAATTGAATACCCACTATTGATTGTTTTTAGTGATTATTAATATTTTGTTTTTGTTAAAAAGGGATTTTTATATTTTGTATTTATTTTTGTATATGTACAAGAAATTGCTGTATTTGTTATTGTTTAAGAACAGGTTCCCTGCAATTTTATTTGTATATTTTTGTTTGTGGTTTTTTGTTCAGTATTATTTAACTTCACATTTAAAATAGGACTTTTATCATTTGTATTTTTTGTTTGTTTTTTTGTTTTTTTTTTTTGCATGCAAGGAATTAAGTTGTATGGTTGTGTATTTGTATTATTGAATAACAGGTTCCTTGCAATTTTAAATTGTATATTTTTTGTTTGCAGTATTCTCTTTTGTGTTTAGTAATATTTAGTAATATTTAACTTCACATTGAAATTATTTATATTGTTTATGTTCTTTTTCATTTAAATTTTTTTAATTTCTTTTACACGCATATGTTTGTTTACGCTTAAATATTTGTTTTATATTTCGCTTGTTTTATATTTTTATTTGTTTGTAATATGTGGGATACGCCGTTCAACAAAAAAACACGTCCGACCAGTTCAATGAAGAAATGCATATTTTTCGTATGAAAAAACTAATGTTGATCAACATTTTTCGCAAATTTGAACAGAGTACTTAGTTTAAAGCTAAGTACTCTTTTTAGCTTAAAGCGAAGTACTCTGTTCAAATTAGCGAAAAATGTTGATCAACATTGGTTTTTTCATACGAAAATATGACAAGTAACCAATCATAACTAACCCTTGAAAGTATGCTGCAATTGTGTACGTTTAAAAAAAACCCAATGTGTTTGTTGTAAATTCCACACGAAAAAAGTGGCGCTCATATTATTTCGCATGAAGACTCAAAATGTTGTAGATACATTTCGTATGTTTTTCACAAAATAAACAGAGTACTACTTCTGCAGCAATTTTTCGTGAGCAATTCGTGTCAATTTTTTTATATGGACTTTTGACAGCACTTCGCACGAAATGATGAACAAAGTACCATGCTTAATATGTATCATGATCAGTAAGAGCTTGAAATTATAGAGACGTTTTGCAAGCTAAGCTTATTTTACCACTTTTAAGACAAACTTTGTTTTCAATACTTCGCAAAATTTAAATTTAATTCAGAAAAGTGGCATATGTACGAGCGGACGAAAATGATAAAATATTTTATCACAATAAAATAACTGCAATACGTAGGTTTTCTAAAAAAATAGACAAATTATTAATTGTACTAAATAAGCGATTGGTGTACCATTGTACTTTTGAAATCCGAATTGTACCAAAAATGGTACAATTGTACCAACTTTGTCATCCCTGCCCGTCACTATACAACAACATTACGAAGATTAGTGAAAGAGAAAGAAAATCTTATTTTCTAACGTGGTTTCTAATTGACTATCTCATTCATACAATCTTAGTAAAGACAACAACAACATGTAAAACTGCATAACACATGAGAACAACCTTTTTTAGCTGTCAAAAGTGAGTATTCTGTTCCATATTCTGTGATAGGTACGTAGATAGTCAACTTAAACTTCAAAAACTTAAGTGTGCTGTCAAAAACCTAAGTCTAAGAATGTGTTAGTAGAAAATTTTGTATTAGTATTGGTTTAAAATAAAATATTTCCATGTCACCAAAACCATACTTACACAAAAAAATCATGGTTTAGTTTTCCTAAAATTATGGTATAAATTTAACTAAGTGAAAGTAAATGCCATTCGAACATTTACAAAGTTTTTTAGGTAATTAAAAAAATTTTTTTTTGATTTCTATGTTCGAAAAATCAACTAAAAATTTTGTTAAAACTACTTCAAAACTTTTGAAAATTAACTATGTTAACAAAGCAAATTCTTACTTTAATTTTTGGTAAATTATCAAAGGTTTTTGTTAAATTTAATATACTTTTATTTTTCAAATTGTGATTTATTTAAATCCACTTTGTTTGTATGTACTAAAAGACCTTTTATATGTATATTTTAATTTTATTTACAAAATAACGTACATAAATAATAATAATAATAATGAGAATAGCAATAATCAGTCTGTTAATATACGTGAACGAAGTTACAAAAACTTAACCAAAAGCTATTTCCAATACAAAATTTGTGTTTAAAAAGCTTTTGGGTAAGTTTGGGTATCTTCAGGCACGTATAGGAACAAACAGAATAGATTTGCTCCTTAACTACCCAAATGTAACCGAAAGCTTTTTTCAATACAAAATTTGTACCAAGAAAAGCTTTACGGTAAGTTTGTGTAACGTCAGACACGTAAAGAAAGAAATTTGATATGTATAAACTTTATACATATCAATAATTTATCTTTAGTACAAATAAATGAAATAAAAAATATATATATAAGATAAAAAAAATTAGCAGTCAGGTGTTTGGTACTTTTTTAAAATTTGTACATTTAGTGGTCGATAAGGGGTAAACATATTATGTTGGTACTTTTTTGTTAACCGTTTATCTCCTTAAGTAAAGAAGATACACATTAAATTTAAAATGCATTCTTCTCTCCTTACGAAGCCTTCAAACCAGGGACCGAAAATAACGATTATTTTTCAAAAGAGAAGTGCTACGTGCGTAATGTATAAACCAAAAATAATGCTTGTTGCATGGACTACCTTTAGATGCATTGATTTTTATTTATTTAAGTTTTATTAAAAAACTCAACTTTACCGATTATTTTCTGAGTTTTATTTATTCATCAGAAAATAAAAGTTATTTCTTGAGTTTTATTTATTCCTCAGAAAATAAAAGTTATTTCTTGAGTTTTATTTATTCCTCAGAAAATAAAAGTTCTTTCTTGAGTTTTATTTACTCCTCAGGAAATAGAAGTTATTTTTTGAGTTTTAATTTTTGCTTGGAAAATAAAAATTTTTTTTGAGTTTTATTTTTTAATCAAACAATAAAGGTTATTCCTTGAGTTTTATTTTTTGCTTAGAAAATAACAGTTACTTCTTCAGTTTTATTTTTTTGCTTAGAAAAAAAAATAATTTTTAAACTGAATAATGTACCGAAAAAATTAATTTAATTTAATTTAACAATTTAACGGATTCTGGAGATAAATTCGAACTTAAATCGGCTTTGTTAAGCTTTCTGAATTTTCAGGACAAAAAAAATATGTATATAAAGCCCTGACTGCACATACATACATATCACACTAAAGAGCGTTAACTCAAAATTTTCACTTTTTAGGGTTCCGTACACCAAAAGTGTAAAGAAACCCTATTGTTTTCGCCACGCTGTCCGTCTGTCTGTCCGTCCGTCGCCTGAAAACAAACACGTGTGCACTATTAAACGAGTTTTTGAACTCTATTCAAGTAGATTCAGGTGATGAAGACTCAGATGGTGAGCTGGAGGAGGAAATGAAAAGGGGGATAAGCGAAATAGACAATTACAATCCTAAGCCCATTGAAGTGACGCAGATATAACGAAATATTGGGAAAAAATAATATATGTATCCATATTTGTATATATTGGCACAATTTTCACATAGCGCGCCAGCAACACATGTCTCTGTAGGAAGAGCATTTTCTGCGTTAAAATTAATATTAACCGATTTAAGATCGAATTTATCGCCAGGGTCTGTCCAAAAACTCTTATTTGTTAAATTAAATTAAATAAATTTTTTCGATATATTATTCAGTTTAAAAATGATTTTTTTATAAGCAAAAAAATAAAACTCAAGAAGTAACTGTTATTTTCTAAGCAAAAAATAAAACTCATAAAATAACTTTTATTTCCTGAGGAATAAATAAAACTCAAGAAATAACTTTTATTTTCTGAGGAATAAATAAAACTCTGAAAATAACTTTTTTTCCTAAGCGAAAAATAAAACTCAAGAAATAACGATTAAAACGTAATTTTTTAAATAAAACTTATAACTGTTACGGTCCCTGCTTCAAACACATATTGGTACTTTTCTGAAATTCAAATATATAAAGGGTAAAAGTGGTAGCTCTTTTTGGTACTTTTCTCTTAGAACTATTTTGTATGCACATTGATATACTTAACATATATATTTTTTGTGTAGAAAAACATTTTGTATGTAGTTTTCCATTTCGATGTATAGATCCACTAATAAGAGATTTGAAATTCAATTTCTAAGGGTTAAAAACCGGTAAATTCGGTAACCTTATATCTCCAGATTTGTCTAAGGTAGACGTAAAATTACAAAAACATAATTAAATAAAAAAATTATAAGCGAATGCGAGCTTAGAACTTTTTTGATATTTGTACGTTTAGTGGGGGGAAAAGGGTAAAAATGTAATATTTGTACTTTTTGGTAACCAATTTATCTTCTAATGTAACAAATATAGAAACTGTATTTCTCTCTCCTTAACTCTACGTCTTGACGAGCAAATTTTTTGTTATAACAATGAACAAAACGTCCTCAGAGCTGTTAACAAATATTTGTTAAGGTCTTTGTTGTGGAGAGTACGTACAATGTTTTTGCTAGGCCTAGTCATATTATTTTAAGGTGGTGCGGCAGACATATCAAATTTCTTTTGTTTGATGTCTCTTTTTTTCGTATTGAAAACAATGCTTGTTGTCCAGACATCGTTGTTAAAACAATTGTTTAACAACGATGTCATAACAATGGCAAAACAGTAACAACAGCGGCGCAGACGTGACAAATTCTTGTGCTAACAGTTGTTATAACAAATAATTTGCTCTTTAAGACGCTATATAAGAAGGCATCAATAACATTTTGGTACTTTTTTGAAATTCGAACAGTTATATGTATAAGGGAGAAAAAGTGTACCATTTTGGTACTTTTTCTATGAACATATTTTTTATGTGTATTGATATATCCACTAAACAGAACTTGATTCTAGAAACAATTTCCTTCTACAAGGGGATAAAAAATTACCAAAAAGGTAAAACGAAGTAAAATGCATTTAATTCAAAACTATTAGGGCAATTTTTTAGGTTCTAGGCTTAGCACAGGTTCCTTTCGTCACACAAATCTTAACTGATGGAATGCATTTTTGAACATGGGCAATTGGATTTTTAGGTTGGAAGATTTTGTATCAAGTCACCTTTCAAACAAAATTTACTAAATTAAAATCGAGCTAGCCGTTTGGGAGCTATGATATCAAAGACACACAGATTCAACAGGATACATCTAGAAAAGATGTGATATCTTTCAAATGTCTGGACCAATTTTCTTCAACCACAGATAAGAACACTCTCAATCAAGTCACCTTTCAAACAGAAAAAACTAAATCAAAATCGGTCCAGCCGTTTGGTCTGGACGAGGGTTCGTACATCCACACAGACACACACTACAAACTTTTTTGTCGGGGGCTAAAAAAGTATACAGGAAAATATTTAAAGCAATCTAGTAGCTGTTAGAACTTTCATGTTTGTCGTTTTTGTCGTTCTCCAGTAAATTAATGATAACTAGAGATACGCCTTTCCTATATTAAGTAATCGATATATAGATGGATGCACACACTTGAATGATAATTTCTCTTCCGGTAATCTCAAATGTATTTCAAACGATTACTTATTGTCTACAATTAAAAATAAAACAATTAGCAGGACAATTTAACTGCATATACATACATAAGTATGTATGTACATGCTGAGTGGTAGCGATGCTAGCCTGCCAGTCCAGAGATCGTGGGTTGGATTCCCGCCATAGACCATGTGTGTTTTCCACTATTGGCCGTGGATTTGCGTGGGTCCACACAATTTGGATATCTGTAATATAATTACAAATTAATTTTTTTTTAAACACATATTTATTTATTATTAAAATATTTACATACCTTTCTCGTCATGTTGAACTTATACTTCCAACTTTTTTCACAAAATCTTCTCGTTTGACAGGAAAATAAAAATAAACAGGAAAAATAATTTCGAAGAAGATACCTTGTTCTGTTAGTTAAATTAACATGGATATTGGGTAAAATTTAGTGTGCAAATCACCTAATGGCATAGTTAAAAAACTCAAGTTTTTTATTTTCATATAAAAGAAATTACCTATGCAAGCTTAGTTAATTTTACCTCCCATATTTTTTTGTGTGTAGAATTATTTTTAATGCATGTGAGTTTAAAAAATGTTGATTTTTTTTTGAATTTTTTCTATTTGGCACTAAACAAATTGTCCCAAATAGTAACAAAAATGCAATACTGATGAATGAAAAAAAAAACGGTTAAAAACTTTAATAAATTCCAACACACAAATGTCAACATAATTAAAAAAAAAATATTTTAAAATTACAGCAAGAAGAAACATAAAATTTATTACGAGACAAATAAAGAAATAAAATAGTGTTTGTGTGTGCAAAAAAATTAATTTTAGTGCATTTTCAAGTACAAAAATTACGCTCTCTGATGAGTGTTGAGTTGCCTTTCTCAGTGTGTTGGATAATAAAATACCCATAGGTGTGAAGAGAGTTGTAAATTTTTTTGACAAGAGCCCAGTTGACTATCTACGTATTATCTATGGTTTATGTCATAGGTACGTAGATAGTCAACTTAAATTTCAAAAACCTAAGTCTGCTGTCAAAAACCTTAGTCTAATAATGTGTTAGTAGAAGATTTTGTATTAGTATTGGTTTTAAATAAAATATTCTAAGAATATAAAATAAAATATTTCTAAGAAAGCGTACTTTGAAATCGTGGTGGAGCACCAAACAAAACTCATTTGAACAAAACAGGAGAGGAATTTGAGGATTCCGGCTTTCTCTACAACGGTACAGATCGGCGCGAGTTTCTTGGAGGGGGCTCCTTAGGCGAAAGCCGTAATTAGTCATGGCGATATGGAAATTTCCGGGCCAAATAATTCGCTACAAATTGTAGCGTAACTTAAAAACTACCAAACCAAACACGAATTTTTAGTTGTTATATACAATTAATTTCCCATTAATTAATGAAAATATGAATTTAGTATAATTTTTAATGCATTTGAGCTCAAAAAATTTTGATTCGCTAAACATTTTTTTGCATTTATTCTATTTGGCATTAAAAAAAAGTGCCCCAAATAGTAACAAAAATGCAATGAAAAAAAAACGGTTGAAAACTTTGATAAATTTCAACACACAAATGTCAACAAAATTAAAAAAATATTTTAAAATTACAGCAAGAAGAAACATAAAATTTGTTATATGACAAATAAAAAAATTAAATAATATAAAATAGCGTTTGTCTGTGCAAAAAAAAATAAATTTTAGTGTGTTGAATAACAAAATACCTATATGTGTGAAGAGAGTTGTAAATTTTTTTTGACAGGAGCCCAGTTGACTATCTACGTATTATTATCTATGGTTTATGTTTTCTAAAAACAGGCTGTAAGAAACATATAAAACTCCTCTCAGACAGTGAATTAAACGCTAGGAAAATAATCAGCCTGTTCATAGAATCCGTTACGGAGTTGGATTAGAAATCCGTTTCCAATCGTAAGTGGGTTCATGAAACCGTATCGGATTGCTTTGCTCGAAAATATTTTATTTTCGTTCGAAGTTAACATCCGGTTTACGATTTACATTTAAAGTAATTACAGAGTTGCAATTTTGCCAATCACATGTTGGGCTGATTAAAAAGGTGAATGCAGAAGCACAGCTGATGGAAATGCTCACTGTCAAACTATATACATATATTTTTTTCTTTTATTTTTTTCATGTAGCGTTTGACAGTTATATTCCATATTATTTCGCTCTTGCTTACACCTTAGAATAAAAGTATTCTAAGTAATATTAATAGCGATTTCTTTGCAACCGCCAAAAGTTAATATTTTGTAAATAAAAACAGTTATCAAAAATTGAATAAAATGAGTATAAATGTTATATTAGTGATTACTAATGATGCACAAACCAACAAAGAACAAAAGCTTAGACGAAGAATTTTACCACAGCAATCCTTTTCAACTGCCGGAAAGTTTGTACTTCATTTTACATTATAAATAAATTATTCAAAGATTTAACAATACTTGTTTTAGATTTATTTCACAGCTGAAAGCGAACAAAGAAGTTCTTATATTTATCTTAAATGATTTTATAACTTCATTGATGCTGGAAGTATTCTGCCTATACTAAAGCTATCAGCCGCTTTAAGATTTTTAGCGTTCTGTTGGCAACGACATTAATATTTATATGCATGTTAACTCCTCAGTTGATGATCTGCACCTAAAAATACAGACAAAATAACTCAAGCAGTTTAGCATGCATAATAAACTAGCACAGCTTTGATTGTAGGTATTGAAAAAATGCCCATCAGAGCGAGACAACAATTAACAAGTTTGTGAGTGTTGGATTATTAGTCAGATAGGGAAATTTAGGCAAAGACTAAATTGAGTCACAATAAAAAAATGCATGGCACGGATTTAAAAGAAGTATTGTATTCAAAGTATTAGTTATTTTTTATCGGAATGAATTATTTATTTGATTGTTTTTATTCCACGAAAATTGGAAAGGGTTTTTTCTTTGTTTTGTTTGTGTTATATATCTTTTTTATATCGTGTGTTTTACTGAACATTAAAATTAATACACAATAAAACTATAATACATATTGAAATTTTGCGTTATATCATTGTTTGAAAAATTGTGCTCTTTTTTTGTCGTTTGTGCTCTTTTTTTAAGCTGACTGTGCTCTTTTTGCCTCTCTAAAATCTGGCATCCCTACATTTATAAAAATAAAAATCTTTCTTGACCGCAATAATATCTAATAGCAATCGATAGGTGGCAAAAAAAGAATTCAGAAAGGGGGGTTGAAACTTTCTGAAATACTTGCATTCAGAAGTTATGCCTAGAAGCTTTTTAAAAATTTTAACAAATTGGTGAGCGCAATAAGAGCTAATGGCAATTGAATAATAGCTAATGGCAATCGATAGGGGGCAAAAATACAATTGAGAAACGGGGGTTGTCGCTTTCTGAAATTATTGCATTCAGAAGTTATACCCAGCAAACTTTTCAAAATGGGCAAACATCACCGAAAAGTGTTTCGTTTATAAAATAAAAATCACCGGTGAGCGCAATAATGGCTAACGGCAATCGATAGGCGGCAAAAATACAATTCAGAAACAGCGGTTGTCACTATCAGAAATACTTGCGTTGATAAGCTATACCCAACAAACTTTTTAAGGTTAACAAAAACAGCTGAACAAAATTTTGCTAATAAAAAGAAAAAACTTCGGTGACCGCAATAATGGCAATCAATAGGGTTCTATTTACTAAAAAAATCTTTCCAATTTGATGTAATATATAATATATGAATTACCTTCTTACTTTTGCTTAATACTCATGATTTTTGCATTCGATCTCGCTTAGCCATTTTTTGACTAGTTTTTAGACATTTTTTTTATAAATTTAGCAATTATTGGTGAAGGAATTCTAGCATCCCTGCCAAGAGGAGAATATATATAAGGCCGGCTAGACAGGAAATCATTTGTATGATACCCATATTGTTACACAACCAAAAATTTATCTAGAAAATTTCTATGATTTGTAATAATTTGGGGTTTCGTAACTTCGAAAATATGCGTTTCCGAGGTTTTTCGTACTTAATATGTTTTTGTTAGAATTTTCTATCATGTAGCAATTTTTTTTTAAAATCGGAAGAATGTCGTTTGAGTAAATTATTTCTCTTCAATTGAGTTGTATGTAGGGTTTTTTTTAGTATCGCACTTTTTTGTTTCCCGGGAGAGCGGGAAATAAAAAAGAAATTGCCGGGATCCCGGGAATGGAAGAACATAATAAAATATTTAAAAATAATGTTAGTTTCCGGAATCCATTGATTTTTATATGAGCAAATTGAATGAATCAATCATTCTTTATTTCAAATTGAGCTTTATTTTAAACTATTTCATAAACAAACAGTGTATAAAGAAAATAGCAAAAAAATTAAGTCAGAAAAGCAAATAGATTCAAAGTAAATTCTATTTAAAAACTATTTTTAGACCGAACAAAAGGAGATCATACAAAGCATTAGTAAAATCACTGATGGACTGAAATCAAAGTACCTACTTTTATTTCTGATCATTCATCTATGATTTTAACACGTGGTTTTCAGAGGGCGGAAGTGATCCAAAGAGCGATTAAAACGTTGACTAGGATTAATGTTGCTGACAAAGAGCAGTCTTAGAACAGTAAACTCAGTCCTTTACTTTTCGATATGCAATGAAAATTATGTGCCCTTAGAAAAGTTGTACTTTTATATTCTTTGTTGCCGATGCCTTTTTAAAACAGTCAAAGTATTAATTGTTTCATCTCACAATCGGTTTCTTATTAAAGTATTAATACTTTTGAGGAAAATTAAACTCTGACATGATAAATTGTTATTGTTTTTTAAAAAATTTTAAACAATAATTAGATCAGGGAGGCATTTTATTCAAAAGTATTAATACTTGTATTATAGTCTGAAACGGCCTTAAGTAACACAATTTCAGTTGTTGAGAAAAACATTTCGCCACCGACAGAAGTTGTTCGGATAGTTAAGCTGCCGTTGTATAAATGATCAATATTTTTGGTCCTTTTCTGCTGCTTTAAATCATTTCAGTTGTTTTGTTAATAGTAGCATTTAAAGTTTCCTCGAAAGTCTTCTCTTTCAAAACATCACTGTCATCTGAAGTAATATCTATTTCTCCATTTTCTTCGTCACTAAATGCATCAAAAATATGTGCATAAAGATTTTCTGCATATCGAATTGCCGTGCATTTTGGTGCATATTAAAACATTACAGTTACTGTTACTAAAAAAATACTATGATCCTTCGTTGGTTTCTTTCCCCTTACATAGATATTATTTCATGATAAACGACAAGAATTTAAAGAAAAATATGAATTTTTGTGTGCCAAAATCAGTATTTTTTTATGTATATAAATAGATTTTAGTCCCGGGAAATCCCGGATAAATTTCCCGGGAAAGTGGGAAACGAAAATAAGCTATTTCCCATCCCGGGAATTCCCGGGAGAAACACCTAGTTGTATGAAACAGCAAAAATAAAAATTTCAACTAGTTTGCAAAAACTTCAAGTAGCTTCCTCTTAAATGAGGAAAATTAACTGCTCCTAATAAAATAAAAATTTCCTATTTGATAGAAAATGTTGTTCTAAGAAAAAAAGTATAGTACAAAAATCCTCGGAAACGCATATTTTCGGAGTTACGGACCTACAAAGTTTTACAGATCTTGGTGATTTTCTTCTAAAATTTTTCTAGTTTACCAACGCACCTCCAAATAAAATAAAAAGGCTTAAATCTAGTTTACCAACGCAATTCCAAATAAAATAAAAATTACATAGGACGATAGAAAATGGAATAATAATAAGAAAACATTAAATGGAAAAAGTCTCGGAAACGTATAGTTTTCGAGCTATGGACCTCTGAAGTTTTCATATATACATTCGACTTTCTACTACATTTCTGAACGTATATGGTCAATATTGGTACCATTTGAAAGCTTTTGAATAGATGTTTCTGCATGCAAATTTATTTATGCAGAGAAGCTTTAGTTACCGAAGTTGGTGTTTGTAATACCATGGATGGGAAAATTGTTGCGCCCGGCCCAAGGCCGGCCATGCATAAATACTTTAGTAAGCGAAGCCGGTGTTTGTTATATCCCAGAGGAGAAAATTCTTGCGGCCGGCCAAAGGCCGGATATACAGGAAGCTTTAGTTAGCGAAGCCGGTATTTGCTATACCACATATAAGAAAATTCTTGCGGCCGGAAGAAGGCCGGATATGCAGGGAAGCTTTAGTTAGCGAAACCGGTGTTTGTTATACCACAGTGGAGAAAATTCTTGCGCCCGGTCGAAGGCCGGCTATGCGAAGCCGGTGTTTGTTATACCACAGAGGGGAAAATCCTTCCGCCCGGCTGAAGGTCGGCTATGTGGGGAAGCTTTAGTTAGCGAAGCCGGTGTTTGTTATTTAATTAAATTTTTATTACACTTACATATGTACCTAGAGCAATTCCGTAACATTTTTACGTGAAATTTTGCAAAAACGACGGACCGCAACGATTATGAGTAATATCATAAAAATTACGACTTATAGCCTGTTTTTAGAAAATTAATTAGTTTATTCGTTCGTAAAAAAAACAAACAAAAGTAGTTTTACGTTTTTGTAACATATAGGTACAATATTTAAGTGAGTGAGAATATATGAGAGAGAGCAAAAGAGCTTTTAATTTTTTCATATATAGTATTTGGTTATTATAAAATGAAATCATTTGTAATAAACGAATGAAAGTGTTAAAAATAGTCGATAAGCAATATCCACTCGTTTGTCTAGCAAATTGCAAGAGTAAAATTATATAGACAGCAAAAACTTCGCGCAAAATTAAAATTTGCATAAACAAAGTTGAATATAAATAAGAAATCTAAATTTTTGCAAAAAAAAAATAAAAATAAAAAAAATTCAGAAAGAACTCTAATTTGCAGAAAATAGTTATGAATTTATCCTTAACACAAAACATGGTCATTATATCCACGTCGAAAAGGATATAACGTCCATGGACATTAGTTTCTTTCCGAAGTGGAAATAATGTCCATCAAAATTGAGAAACTACACCTATGAACTTTAAAATGGAAACAGTATCCATTCTTTTCTCCTCTGGTCATATAAAATGTAGCTTTGCTAAGATTTTTTTCTTGAGGACTTTCTTCTCGGGTATGTCGATTAGTGGTTTCTTTGAGTAAAGATTTTCTGCCATACCAGCCTCCGGACAACTTTTAGCTAGTCTCCTCTGAGTAAAAATTTGCTGACTAGCTTGCCTTTAGCAATTAGGCTAAGAAGAAACTTGTTCAGTGCAGAAAATAATTGCTAAAGAAAGTCGTCATTCGATATACCCAGAGGCAAAAATCTAGAAGCCCGTCCAGCAAGGCAGAAACTTTTTGCCTAGCGAAGCTACTGTTTGATATAAACCCTACAGATAATATTGAGCTACGTGGTCCATTTTAGCTGAAATGGTGTAGTTACAACATGGTCCTGTGTAATGCAGTCATGGACCATATAATTTGCAAATAATAGCTTCTACTTAACCGACAAGTGTTTGCGTTTTAACGAGTGTAATCGTTAAAACACGAACACTTGAGTGCTCCATGTAATAGTGACATAGAGCAGTTTTAAGACTAGTCCGATGTAATGCAGACATGAACCATATCATTTGCAAACACGAGTTTGTAGTTAAGCGACAAGTGCTCATGTTTTATCAATTTCAACACGAGCACTTGAGTGCTCCATCAAGTGTTGACATGGAGTATCTTTGAGGCTACTCCAATGTAGTGCAGAGTTATGTTATATGGTCCATCCCTAGGACATCGTAAAGTTAAATTTTGTTACATTTGGAGTAGTCATAGTCTTCTATGGAGTATACTTTACATGCGTGTTTGGACAAGTTGCGTTATCTGCTGGGTGCATATATTTACATATGTATATACATTAGGGTTTTCATTTCCGCAAAAAATTGTTTTTTTTTTCCCGGGGCTCAAGCAAAATTTTAATCTATATATAGAAAAAACAATTCACACCAAGATTGAGCTCTTAATTCCAATTCTAAGTACTTGCAATTTAAATGTGAAGTTTTCCCATATAAAATGGATGTAAAAAAATTAATTTTTTCAAATTTCTAATGCTTAGACACATTTCATCATATTGAGAAGCGGTTTGATGGATCTTACGGGAAATTTCTCGCTCTTTAAAATTGCGTTCGTGTTTTTTTGTGTAACTCGTAATTTTTATTTTTCAATTAATATTTTTGTTTTTATCAACAAACGTCAGTATATTTGTAGGGTTAACACGAAATATGATATGCATACATGAGAAAAAAAGCAAAATATATGAAAACAAATGTATTGGCAATAATATTCTCTCACGAAATAAAAAAGCTTGTTTTACTTCAAAATTGAATAGAAAGCTTTAAAAAATTTTACAAAAAGCAAATTTTAAACGCTATCGTAACAAAACGAAAACTACATGTGAGAAGACTTTTGTTTTACAAAACCGGGATATTAATTGTTATTTTCCAACTTTTATATTTTGCTTACCGAATAAGAATTATTTTTGAGTTTTACTTTTTGGTCGAAAAGTAATTCTTATTTTGGAGTTTTATTTTTTCGCTCAAAAATAACGATTATTTTTGATTTTTCCCCCGACAGTTAATGATTACACAGACCAACAAAATGAATTTTTTCTGTCAATTTATATAAACTTGGTACTAAGCATCAATGCCTATAAATTACTTTTTTTAATTGACTGTATCTCGAGATTTTCCGTTATATAGAAAAAAGAGGATGCTGCATCACATAATTTGCATTTACTCGAGAACTAGTTTTTCGATTAAATTAAAAAAACACAGTAGGCACGGAAACAAAATAACCTTTAAATTAATTAGTTTAATTAATTAGTTTAAATTATAGTTTCGGAGATATTCAGAAAGTTTTATCAAAAAAATAAATTTTTTAAAAAAAATAAAAAAAACTAAAACGCAAAAAATTACCAAAACTAATATGATCACCAAAAGTATAAAAAATCGCCAAATCTAAATATATCGCCTAAAAACCAAATAAATCGCCAAAAAAATAGAAAAAAAGCACCAAACCGAATAAAGCGCCAAAAAAGCACCAAAACAAAAAAAACGATAAAACATAAAAAAAAATCGCCAAAAACAGAAATAAATCGCCAAAAATTGATAACAATCACCAAAACGAAAAAAGCGCCAAAACAAAAAAGAGCAAGAAAATAAAAAACGCTAAAACGAAAAAAAAATTACCAAAACAAAAATGATCGCCAAAAAACGCAATAAATCGCCAACAATGAAAAAAACACCAAAAGTTGAAAAAATCGCAAAAAATAATAATAAATCGCCATAAATAGAAAAATGCACCAAAACGAAAAAAAGCGCCAAAAAAGCACCAAACAAAAAAAATCACAAAAACGCAAAAAATCACCAAAACAAATATTATCGCCGAAAAACGAAATAAATCGCCAAAAATGGAAAAAAATCACTAAAACGAAAAAAGCGCCAAAACAAAAAAAAACAAAAAAAAAACACCAAAACAAAAAAAAAACGCTAAAACGGCAAAAATCACCATAACTAAAATGATCGCCAAAAAACGCAATGTGTTTTATGGAGATCATTTTAGTTTTGGTGATTTTTTTCGTTTATTATTTTGGTGCTTTTTTTTCGTTTTGGTGATTTATTCCATTTTTGGCGATTTATTTCGTTTTTCGGGGATAATTTTAGTTTTGGTGATTTTTGCGTTTTAGCGATTTTTTTGTTGTGGTGCTTTTTTGGTGCTTTTTTTCATGTTGGTGCTTTTTTCTATTTATGGCGATTTATTTAGTTTTTTTTGCGATTTTTTCAACTTTTTGATGTTTTTTTCCATTGTTGGCGATTTATTGCGTTTTTTGGCGATCATTTTAGTTTTGGTGCTTTTTTTGTTTTGGCGCTTTCTATTCGTTTTGGTTATTTTTTCCATTTTTGGCGATTTATTTCGTTTTTCGGCGATAATTTTAGTTTTGGTGATATTTTTAACTTTTGGTGCTTTTCTCTTTTTGTTTTTTTTTAGTTTTAGTGTTTTTTTGCGTTTTGGTGCTTTTTTACGCTTTTTTTCGTTTTGACGACTTTTTTCGGTTTTTGGCGTTTTTTGGCGATCATTTTAGTTGTGGTGACTTTTTGTGTTTTAGCGTTTTTTAATTTTAGTGTTATTTTTCCTTTAAGCGCTTTTATTATTTTGGCGATTTTTCGTTTTGATATTTTTTTAATTTTTTAGTTTTAGCGTTTTTTTAATTTCAAGAGATTGCCTCTTGCGGTTACCAAGATTCAGCAAATTGTCTAAATTACATAGTCAAAATTCCATTAACTGAACGTCTGTCTGTCTGTGACAGACAGACTGACGGACAGCGTATAGAAAACAATAGGGTCCTTTACACTTTTGGATCCCTAAAAATCAGAAGCATAGCTTAATTTAAACCGAAGTTATGCCCTCTAAAAGGCTAATACCGGCCATATATTTGCTAACATTATTACAAAATTGTCTAATTTTACCAAGTTAAATTTTTTTTATTTAGTTCCATTTTGTAAAAAATTTTTATTTCATTTCAATAATTAAATAAAGTTAATTTTTATAAAATCGATTCACCTTTTAAGATTATTTTAACTAAAAAATATGATACCATATAAAACGGCATTTTCTGTTTAATGGTTGTTTTCTTACTTTCTTTTTTTAAATTTAAAAGAGCATAACGTGTTCTAATTTTCTCATTTCCTCATTGAGATAAGAAATAGCTCACACGAACGCCGTAAATGAGTAATCATGGTATCGGTTTCAAAGTTGAAGCAATGTTTAGCAACTTCGCATACATACACGATCTAAATACCGCAGCAGAACTGCACACAAACTTTGTATTGATACGTTTTGGAAGTCAGCCTAATTTTTAAGGAACTATATTTTCATTGCTTCCAAAGAATCTATATTAAAAATATGCAGATAATTAGTAGAAAAGTAAGTAAAAAATTGTAATTCCTTTATAATTTAAAAAAATACTCACAATGCTTTTTAAAAAATCGATTTTTTATAGGACATTTATAAACTAATATTCTTGTAAATAACTTAATTGCTTAATTACACGCTGTTACATAATGGCATGTTTTTTTACTCGTTAAAAACCACTTAGTGAGGCTTGTAGGTCTAGTTCAGTAGATCATTTTGCCATTTTAAAAATTGCAATGCACCCACAAAATCGGAAGTTATTGATAAAAACAAACGATTCTTGCGACTTCACAGACAAAAAATTTCACTGCGTTGTTTCTGCACCGATTTTCAATTGTTAAACAGTGTCGAATAGAGGAGCGCTTAAGCTTTCTGTGCATATTTAAAAGATTTTGTTTTGACTTATATTTCATGTAAATATCGTTAAAAGAAAAATTTATTTATTTTTACGTAATTTTATTTTTCAACTGAATAGGTAGGTATAAGTCTGAAATTTTATGAATTGAAATTTTTAATTTTTTACTTTATTCCGATTTTTTAAAATTTTGCGTATTTTTTGCAACAATTTGCTTGGAAACCTAACCATTTTTATATTTCATATAAAACGTATTTTATAGCGATTACAATAAGGCTTGTGTCTTTTTTTGCTGGGAATAAGTTTTAAAAAACAACGAATTGAATTTGAATTCTTGGCAAAATTAACAAAAATTAAATTATTTTTTTTTACAAAATAACAGCGCAAAATATTGTTAATTTTTAAAATTGATATTAATAAGATTTAAAAAATATCGAAATGAATTTAGTTCATGGTAAAATTAACAAAAAATAAATAATTTGTTTAAAAAAACTGAAAAAATGTTTAAAGTATCGTCGTATCGACAGTAAAATATCGCCGATACCGATGTATCGGAAAATCTGAAATATCGCCGATATATCGGTATCGGTTAAATCCATAGTTTTAACCGCACGGGCATAACTGTGCGGGTAAAACTGCTAGTGTGTGACCAAAAACCGTCCTTCTCGAACGCGTTCAAAAATATCTGCTGCAACTTGATTTTAACCGTCCGTTTTTAAACGTGTTCGTTCAAAACTGCTCGTGTGTGGTATTACGCAGTTAAAATGGACGGGTTTTGTCAGTGTTTAGTTCCAGGTGATGTTAGTATGCCAGCTGATTATTTTTTGCTAAAATTTTTTGTTTTACTTTGATTATGCGAACAAATTATATAATAATACAAGTACATGCATTAACTAAAATTCTCGTCAGCTGTGTTTTGTATGTACGTGTTTGTTTGGTTGTACAACGAATTTTGTTGTTACTCACTATGTAATTTTTGACAAGTCACATAAACATTTGACAACCTAGATGAAAAAATCTTCTAATGCATGTACCTGTATTAATGTGCCTTGACTTGAACTGAAGTAAAAAACGCCTAGTGTGTGGATGTGGTCGTTGTTCGTGTTTACCCGAACGAAGAACGAAGTGTGTGGCTACCTTAACACTAGTGATAAAAAAATAAAAAGACACGATTTGAGTTGATTCTCTCTTAATGAACTAGTGATTGCCATTATTCATTATTTGCTTATTACTCTCAACACATGTTTTGTCGCACATTTTAGCAATAGTGTTAGTGATTTGTAAAACTACTGTGAAGTGCAAAACGAATGTTTCATGCAGATATTTAGTAAATACTAGTACTTTAACTACATCTAATACATTAACAAGATCTACAAGGGTACTTTATCATCAAGAGTGAAAACCGCTATTATTATAGGTTTTTATTTTTACTTTGTTGTTTTTATAAACAAAATTTTCAAATTCACATTTAAATTCACTATTTCAGTCAAATTTATCAAATTAAGCTTTTGCTTAAGACGTATTACGAAAATTAAAAATCTAAAATAATAGATATTTGTAGGCAAAATATATAAAAATCAAAAATAACACAGGTCAACACGATTTCTAATGTCCGTGATTTCTTAGTCAATTTACGTATATATGATACTAAGCTCCAATATTAGTTTTTTTGTATTGACTCTGTATCACGAGATTTTCCGTTATAAAGAAAAAACGGGCACTAGCTCTTCGATTAAATTAAAAAAACACAGAAGGACCGAAAACAAAATAAGCTTTAAATTACTTCCTTACTAATTTTTAAACCTTTCGCTATATTGTATCCATATGGATGCACGTAAATTGATAAGCGTCTCACAAGAACCGCACTAATTTTACCTTTGGATTGCTAACGGATTATAGAATTTCCAGGTCTTATTTCTCAATTTAAGTCACTTTTGGAAAATTTTTTGGTTTTATTTTCTTAAAAATAACGAATTTAAAAAAGCATGTTTTAAATATTTTTGTTTTGTCAAAACAGAGTTTTTTATTTTACTTATAAAACAAACATATTCGGGCATGTTCTGTAAAGCATTTCGTTTTGAAACCGCCAAAAATCAGGAAAGAATTCAACTAAAACGGTCATTTATTGCAACTTTTTAATTTATTTTTATGTTTTAAATGTTTCAGATGTTTTATCCGAACTTATCTTCGAATGCACTTAATTGTCCGATTAAAAGAACACTGTTTTTCATTTTTGTAATTTTGCGACTTCAAAACGAAATGGTTTTCAGAACATGCCCGATTGACTTTTTAAAATAAAATTAACTGAAATAAGTCAAAAAGACTTCAATGTAATATTGTGCATAAAACTTGTTTTGTTTAAACAACTAACAAAGCACCGACGATTTTTTTAATTATGCATGTATCCATATTAGTTTTGATGCTTTACCGATTCATATTTGGAAATAAAAATTTCAATTCACAATACAAAAAGTAAAATTGACAAAATGGATTAACCAAATGTTATATATAAAATAAGATGTATGGGTAAAGCAGATGACATTTGCCACCAGGTATATGTTGGAACTACCAAAAATAAATTAAAAACAAGAATTGCTGGGCATAGATCAGACATAAAAAACAAAAATAAAAATATGATGCAAAACACTGCTCTTGCAGCCCACTGTGCTGAGAGGGATCATATACCAAATTTAGACGACGAGGATATTTTACAAAGAGAGAACAACTACAACAAAAGATACATATTGGAAATGCTCCACATTATCAACACAAATAAAGACGAAAGGATGAACTACAAAACAGATATAGAAAACTGCGCTCAGATTTATAGAAATATAATACATAAAAACGAAAACATAAGAGTTGTTCCACGTAAAACGGCCCTATGCAAGGAAAAAATAATTTCCTTATTTTTAATAAAAATCTCTCTATTGATGTTTTTAGAGCATGACAATTATAGAAAAAATAAAAAAAATACATTATTTAATATTTTTTCAGCAATTTGTGCCACTTTTAAATGATCATCCACGAAACATTTTGCTCTCCCTTTCTGTATGTTTAATATTTATTTCAGATTTTATTTTCTTCCCTTTCTTATTATTAATAAAAACCTTTATCTCTGAAAAGAATATAGGTTTTCCGCTTTTTATTGAATTTAAAAAATACTCAGCTAGAGTATTCTGCAGTCTATAATAGAACGGGTAGCATATAATATAATGTGCTATAATTTTCTTATGTTTTATTTTTATATTACTTATATTAATGAAATCAATAAAAAGTTTTAATTCTTCGAATTGTTTTTAATTTTCGTATTAGCTCACCCACGTCGGTCACACCCGTCACATTTTAAAAACAGTTTTTTGTTAAGAAAACTGATTTTTGTTAAACAGTAAATACGCAATACAGCTAAAAACACTTTGAGCAGACAGCAATACCAAAAATATTGTGTACGTTATGGTAAAAATTTTACAGAATTTATGCTGAAAGTCATAATTCTTTAAAACTAAGATGTCACACCCGTCGCAGCTTTCTGATGACCATTCAGAGAAGGAATCGTGTCCTTTCAGTGTCTAGCCGTTATTAAACGTTGCGTAAAGTGGCCACACCCGGCTAAATGGAATTACTCATAAGCAATTAGTGCAATATATAACATAAAAAAATAAAGACTTGCGTTTTTTATTTTGTTTATTGTATATATATATATATATATATATATATATATATATATATATATATATATATATATATATATATATATATATATATATATATATATATATATATATATATATATATATATATATATATATATATATATATATATATATATATATATATATATATATATATATATATATATATATATATATATATATATATATATATATATATATATATATATAATATATATATATATATATATATATTATATATATATATATATATATATATATATATATATATATATATATATATATATATATATATATATATATATATATATATATATATATATATATATATATATATATATATATATATATATATATATATATATATATATATATATATATATATATATATATATATATATATATATATATATATATATATATATATATATATATATATATATATTATATATATATATATATATATATATATATATATATATATATATATACATATACATATATATATATATATATATATATATATATATATATATATATATATATATATATATATATATATATATATATATATATATATATATATATATGTATATATATATATATATATATATATATATATATATATATATATATATATATATATATATATATATATATATATATATATATATATATATATATATATATATATATATATATATATATATATATATATATATATATATATATATATATATATATATATATATATATATATATATATATATATATATATA
>OY101451.1:60198798-60243798 GCA_956483635.1 Panzeria rudis
TATATATATATATATATATATATATATATATATATATATATATATATATATATATATATATATATATATATATATATATATATATATATATATATATATATATATATATATATATATATATATATATATATATATATATATATATATATATATATATATATATATATATATATATATATATATATATATATATATATATATATATATATATATATATATATATATATATATATATATATATATATATATATATATATATATATATATATATATATATATATATATATATATATATATATATATATATATATATATATATATATATATATATATATATATATATATATATATATATAATTTATATATATATATATATATTATATATATATATATATATATATATATATATATATATATATATATATATATATATATATATATATATATATATATATATATATATATATATATATATATATATATATATATATATATATATATATATATATATATATATATATATATATATATATATATATATATATATATATATATATATATATATATATATATATATATATATATATATATATATATATATATATATATATATATATATATATATATATATATATATATATATATATATATATATATATATATATATATATATATATATATATATATATATATATATATATATATATATATATATATATATATATATATATATATATATATATATATATATATATATATATATATATATATATATATATATATATATATATATATATATATATATATATATATATATATATATATATATATATATATATATATATATATATATATATATATATATATATATATATATATATATATATATATATATACAATAAACAAAATAAAAAACGCAAGTCTTTATTTTTTTATGTTATATATTGCACTAATTGCTTATGAGTAATTCCATTTAGCCGGGTGTGGCCACTTTACGCAACGTTTAATAACGGCTAGACACTGAAAGAACACGATTCCTTCTCTGAATGGTCATCAGAAAGCTGCGACGGGTGTGACATCTTAGTTTTAAAGAATTATGACTCAGCATAAATTCTGTAAAATTTTTACCATAACGTACACAATATTTTTGGTATTGCTGTCTGCTCAAAGTGTTTTTAGCTGTATTGCGTATTTACTGTTTAACAAAAATCAGTTTTCTTAACAAAAAACTGTTTTTAAAATGTGACGGGTGTGACCGACGTGGGTGAGCTAATACGAAAATTAAAAACAATTCGAAGAATTAAAACTTTTTATTGATTTCATTAATATAAGTAATATAAAAATAAAACATAAGAAAATTATAGCACATTATATTATATGCTACCCGTTCTATTATAGACTGCAGAATACTCTAGCTGAGTATTTTTTAAATTCAATAAAAAGCGGAAAACCTATATTCTTTTCAGAGATAAAGGTTTTTATTAATAATAAGAAAGGGAAGAAAATAAAATCTGAAATAAATATTAAACATACAGAAAGGGAGAGCAAAATGTTTCGTGGATGATCATTTAAAAGTGGCACAAATTGCTGAAAAATATTAAATAATGTATTTTTTTTATTTTTTCTATAATTGTCATGCTCTAAAAACATCAATAGAGAGATTTTTATTAAAAATAAGGAAATTATTTTTTCCTTGCATAGGGCCGTTTTACGTGGAACAACTCTTATGTTTTCGTTTTTATGTATTATATTTCTATAAATCTGAGCGCAGTTTTCTATATCTATTTTGTAGTTCATCCTTTCGTCTTTATTTGTGTTGATAATGTGGAGCATTTCCAATATGTATCTTTTGTTGTAGTTGTTCTCTCTTTGTAAAATATCCTCGTCATCTAAATTTGGTATATGATCCCTCTCAGCACAGTGGGCTGCAAGAGCAGTGTTTTGCATCATATTTTTATTTTTGTTTTTTATGTCTGATCTATGCCCAGCAATTCTTGTTTTTAATTTATTTTTGGTAGTTCCAACATATACCTGGTGGCAAATGTCATCTGCTTTACCCATACATCTTATTTTATATATAACATTTGGTTAATCCATTTTGTCAATTTTACTTTTTGTATTGGTGAATTGAAATTTTTATTTCCAAATATGAATCGGTAAAGCATCAAAACTAATATGGATACATGCATAATTAAAAAAATCGTCGGTGCTTTGTTAGTTGTTTAAACAAAACAAGTTTTATGCACAATATTACATTAAAGTCTTTTTGACTTATTTCAGTTAATTTTATTTTAAAAAGTCAATCGGGCATGTTCTGAAAACCATTTCGTTTTGAAGTCGCAAAATTACAAAAATGAAAAACAGTGTTCTTTTAATCGGACAATTAAGTGCATTCGAAGATAAGTTCGGATAAAACATCTGAAACATTTAAAACATAAAAATAAATTAAAAAGTTGCAATAAATGACCGTTTTAGTTGAATTCTTTCCTGATTTTTGGCGGTTTCAAAACGAAATGCTTTACAGAACATGCCCGAATATGTTTGTTTTATAAGTAAAATAAAAAACTCTGTTTTGACAAAACAAAAATATTTAAAACATGCTTTTTTAAATTCGTTATTTTTAAGAAAATAAAACCAAAAAATTTTCCAAAAGTGACTTAAATTGAGAAATAAGACCTGGAAATTCTATAATCCGTTAGCAATCCAAAGGTAAAATTAGTGCGGTTCTTGTGAGACGCTTATCAATTTACGTGCATCCATATGGATACAATATAGCGAAAGGTTTAAAAATTAGTAAGGAAGTAATTTAAAGCTTATTTTGTTTTCGGTCCTTCTGTGTTTTTTTAATTTAATCGAAGAGCTAGTGCCCGTTTTTTCTTTATAACGGAAAATCTCGGGATACAGAGTCAATACAAAAAAACTAATATTGGAGCTTAGTATCATATATACGTAAATTGACTAAGAAATCACGGACATTAGAAATCGTGTTGACCTGTGTTATTTTTGATTTTTATATATTTTGCCTACAAATATCTATTATTTTAGATTTTTAATTTTCGTAATACGTCTTAAGCAAAAGCTTAATTTGATAAATTTGACTGAAATAGTGAATTTAAATGTGAATTTGAAAATTTTGTTTATAAAAACAACAAAGTAAAAATAAAAACCTATAATAATAGCGGTTTTCACTCTTGATGATAAAGTACCCTTGTAGATCTTGTTAATGTATTAGATGTAGTTAAAGTACTAGTATTTACTAAATATCTGCATGAAACATTCGTTTTGCACTTCACAGTAGTTTTACAAATCACTAACACTATTGCTAAAATGTACGACAAAACATGTGTTGAGAGTAATAAGCAAATAATGAATAATGGCAATCACTAGTTCATTAAGAGAGAATCAACTCAAGTCGTGTCTTTTTATTTTTTTATCACTAGTGTTAAGGTAGCCACACACTTCGTTCTTCGTTCGGGTAAACACGAACAACGACCACATCCACACACTAGGCGTTTTTTACTTCAGTTGAAGTCAAGGCACATTAATACAGGTACATGCATTATAAGATTTTTTCATCTAGGTTGTCAAATGTTTATGTGACTTGTCAAAAATTACATAGTGAGTAACAACAAAATTCGTTGTACAACCAAACAAACACGTACATACAAAACACAGCTGACGAGAATTTTAGTTAATGCATGTACTTGTATTATTCTATAATTTGTTCGCATAATCAAAGTAAAACAAAAAATTTTAGCAAAAAATAATCAGCTGGCATACTAACATCACCTGGAACTAAACTCTGACAAAACCCGTCCATTTTAACTGCGTAATACCACACACGAGCAGTTTTGAACGAACACGTTTGAAAACGGACGGTTAAAATCAAGTTGCAGCAGATATTTTTGAACGCGTTCGAGAAGGACGGTTTTTGGTCACACACTAGTAGTTTTACCCGCACAGTTATGCCCGTGCGGTTAAAACTATGGATTTAACCGATACCGATATATCGGCGATATTTCAGATTTTCCGATACATCGGTATCGGCGATATTTTACTGTCGATACGACGATACTTTAAACATTTTTTCAGTTTTTTAAACAAATTATTTATTTTTTGTTAATTTTACCATGAACTAAATTCATTTCGATATTTTTTAAATCTTATTAATATCAATTTTAAAAATTAACAATATTTTGCGCTGTTATTTTGTAAAAAAAATAATTTAATTTTTGTTAATTTTGCCACGAATTCAAATTCAATTCGTTGTTTTTTAAATCTTATTCCCAGCAAAAAAAGACACAAGCCTTATTGTAATCGCTATAAAATACGCTTTATATGAAAATATAAAAATGGTTAGGTTTCCAAGCAAATTGTTGCAAAAAATACGCAAAATTTTAAAAAATCGGAATAAAATAAAAAATTAAAAATTTCAATTCATAAAATTTCAGACTTATACCTACCTATTCAGTTGAAAAATAAAATTACGTAAAAATAAATAAATTTTTCTTTTAACGATATTTACATGAAATATAAGTCAAAACAAAATCTTTTTAAATATGCACAGAAAGCTTAAGCGCTCCTCTATTCGACACTGTTTAACAATTGAAAATCGGTGCAGAAACAACGCAGTGAAATTTTTTTGTCTGTGAAGTCGCAAGAATCGTTTGTTTTTATCAATAACTTCCGATTTTGTGGGTGCATTGCAATTTTTAAAATGGCAAAATGATCTACTGAACTAGACCTGCAAGCCTCACTAAGTGGTTTTTAACGAGTAAAAAAACATGCCATTTTGTAACAGCGTGTAATTAAGCAATTAAGTTATTTAGAAGAATATTAGTTTATAAATGTCCTTTAAAAAATCGATTTTTTAAAAAGCATGGTGAGTATTTTTTAAAATTATAAAGGAATTATAATTTTTTACTTACTTTTCTACTAATTATCTGCATATTTTTAATATAGATTCTTTGGAAGCAATGAAAATGTAGTTCCTTAAAAATTAGGCTGACTTCCAAAACATATCAATACAAAGTTTGTGTGCAGTTCTGCTGCGGTATTTAGATCGTGTATGTATGCGAAGTTGCTAAACATCACATCAACTTTGAAACCGATACCATGATTACTCATTTACGGCGTTTTTGATACTTGTCGACGACGTTTTGAAGAGGTATGCATTGTCAATGTTTTGTACTGCGACGATATGAAACACTATACATTGTTCGAATACAAAGCAACTGACGTTTTGGAAGTCAGCCTTACTTCCAATTTGTTATACTGGGTTAATATTAATTTTAAATATTAATAATTTCTTACAGTGTAATTTTTTATAATAAAAAAATTTTCCTTCTTGAGTTTTATTAATCTAAACTTGAACTCAGTTTCAATATTCGTATCGGTATCGGCGATATTTATTTGTAAATATCGGTATCGGATCGGCAAAACGGCGTATCGTTACATCCCTAGTAAAAACTGCCAAAAAAGAACGAAGTGTATGGCTACCTTTAAAAGTATTTGTAAACAAAAGCAGTGGTTCACAAAATAAAGCAATGAATCGAAGGAGTGATTCGTGTGGGCTATTTCTTATCTCAATGAGGAAATTAGAACACGATATGCTCTTTTAAATTTAAAAAAAGAAAGTAAGAAAACAACCATTAAACAAAAAATGCCGTTTTATATGATATCATATTTTTTAGTTAAAATAATCTTAAAAGCTGAATCGATTTTATAAAAAATAACTTTATTTAATTATTGAAATGAAATAAAAATTTTTTACAAAATGGAACTAAATAAAAAATTTTTAACTTGGTAAAATTAGACAATTTTGTAATAATGTTAGCAAATATATGGCCGGTATTAGCCTTTTAGAGAGCATAACTTCGGTTTAAATTAAGCTATGCTTCTGATTTTTAGGGATCCAAAAGTGTAAAGGACCCTATTGTTTTCTATACGCTGTCCGTCAGTCTGTCCGTCACAGACAGACAGACGTTCAGTTAATGGAATTTTGACTATGTAATTTAGACAATTTGGTGAATCTTGGTAACCGCAAGAGGCAATATCTTGAAATTAAAAAAAAACGCTAAAACTAAAAAATTAAGAAAATATCAAAACGAAAAATCGCCAAAATAAAAAAAGCGCTTAAAGGAAAAAAAACACTAAAATTAAAAAAACGCTAAAACACAAAAAGTCACCACAACTAAAATGATCGCCAAAAAGTAAAAAACGCCAAAAACCGAAAAAGTCGTCAAAACGAAAAAAAGCGTAAAAAAGCACCAAAACGCAAAAAAACACCAAAACTAAAAAAAAACACAAAAAGAGAAAAGCACCGAAAGTTAAAAATATCACCAAAACTAAAATTATCGCCGAAAAACGAAATAAATCGCCAAAAATGGAAAAAATGACCAAAATGAATAGAAAGCGCCAAAACAAAAAAAAAAGCACCAAAACTAAAATGATCGCCAAAAAACGCAATAAAGCGCCAACAATGGAAAAAACATCAAAAAGTTGAAAAAAATCGCAAAAAACGTAATAAATCGCCATAAATAGAAAAAATCACCAAAATGAAAAAAGCACCAAAAAAGCACCACAACAAAAAAATCGCTAAAACGCAAAAATTATCCCCGAAAAACGAAATAAATCGCCAAAAATGGAAAAAATCACCAAAACGAAAAAAGCACCAAAATAATAAACGAAAAAAATCACCAAAACTAAAATGATCTCCATAAAACACATTGCGTTTTTTGGCGATCATTTTAGTTATGGTGATTTTTGACGTTTTAGCGTTCTTTTTTTGTTTTTGTTTTTTTGTTTTGGTGTTTTTTTTGTTTTGGCGCTTTTTTGGTGATTTTTTCCCATTTTTGGCGATTTATTTCGTTTTTCGGCGATAATATTTGTTTTGGTGATTTTTTGCGTTTTTGTGATTTGTTTTTGTTTGGTGCTTTTTTTCGTTTTGGTGCTTTTTTCTATTTATGGCGATTTATTATTTTGTTTTTGCGATTTTTTCAACTTTTGGTGTTTTTTCATTGTTGGCGATTTATTCCGTTTTTTGGCGATCATTTTTGTTTTGGTAATTTGTTTTCGTCTTAGCGTTTTTTATTTTCTTGCTCTTTTTTGTTTTGGCGCTTTTTTCGTTTTGGTGATTGTTATCAATTTTTGGCGATTTATTTCTGTTTTTGGCGATTTTTTACGTTTTATCGTTTTTTTTTGTTTTGGTGCTTTTTTGGCGCTTTATTCGGTTTGGTGCTTTTTTTCTATTTTTGGCGATTTATATGGTTTTTTGGCGATATATTTAGATTTGGCGATTTTTTATACTTTTGGTGATCATATTAGTTTTGGTGATTTTTTGCGTTTTAGCATTTTTTGTTTGTTTGGTGTTTTTTCTGTTTAGGCGCTTTTTTTCGTTTTAGTGATTTTTTTCCATTTTTGGCGATTTGTTTCGTTTTTTGGCGATAATTTTAATTTTGGTGAGTAGTAGGGAGCAATTCGTTCTACGGTAATTAAAATTTTAAAATTTGGGTAATTAAAATTTGAAATTTTATAATTTTAATTGTTAAATAAACAAATGATTAATTTGATACCCTTGGGCGAAAATTGAAAATTGCCCTGTAGGTAAAATATGGTTAACAAAATTGTGATTAGTTTGTGATTAGTATTACTGACTAATTATATTATAATGTTCTGCGTTATATGAATTTCGGATATGGGTGTCTCTGTGGGTGAGTGGTAGCGATGCTAGCCTATCAGTAGAGAGGTCGTGGGGCTCGATTCCTACCATAGACCCTGGATGTTTTTTATCGCTTCGTGGGTTGTGGTTGTGTTGAGATAGTGACCTTGGAACAATTGATTGAGTATAGACTAGATGGTTCTTATGGGGTCATATTGAGACATTGGGGATCGCACTCGAGAGGTTATCAAAAACTGCTCTGTCCATTATAGGTAGAATAAAGAGTGTAGACTATTTGGTTACAATGTCACCAAACTTGTCGACAAAAGAGGTGACTTAAAAACAGTTGGCCCCATGGATCCTACAGGGATTTATTTATGGCTATTGATTTGAGTTGTTGAAAATTTTTTGTGGTGCTTGTGTTTACATTTAAAATGTAGTTGTATTTATTTAAGCATGTCCGTCCACCAATTGACTGGTGGAGGGTTTGTATATTTTCAGAATGTGGTTATGGATGTTTTTTTTTGCATCAAATAATCGCATGATCGTTTGGATTTGTAGTTGTGTTGCTTAGAAGGACAGATGGTCTGAAATTTTTGTTTACGTTAAATATTCATGCTTAATCTTGTTGGTGTTTTTGTTTATTCAGGTGGATGTGTTGGAGAATGAGTCATCATTCTAATTTTTGTTTGTTGGTGGGGGTTGGTTAGAGGTTGTGTTTACACTAAGAGTCTGTACATGTGGATTGATGTCTGTTTGTCCATATTAAAATCTTGCTCAATCTTGTTTATTGCTTTGTTTATTTAGCTGCATATGTTTTGAGAATGAGTCATCATTTGATAACATAATTTCATTAGTCGTCATTTTTATAAAATGTTACACAATGTTATGTTTTAGTTCTTGCTGTTGCTATGTACATATATGAATTTCATCTGTCTGTAATTTAGACAATTTGCTGTATCTTTGTAACCGCAAGAGGCAATCTCTTGAAATAAAAAAAACGCTAAAACTAAAAAATTCCAAAATTAAAAAAATATCAAAACGAAAAATCGCCAAAATAAAAAAGCGCTCAAAGGAAAAAAGCACCAAAATTAAAAAAAAACGCTAAAACACAAAAAGTCACCACAACTAAAATGATCGCCAAAAAACTAAAAAACCGAAAAAATCGTGAAACGAAAAAAAGCGTCAAACAAAAAAAAGCACCAAAACGCCAAAAAAAAAACACCAAAACTAAAAAATAAAAAAACACAAAAAGAGAAAAGCACCAAAAGTTAAAAAAATCACCAAAACTAAAATTATCGCCGAAAAACGAAATAAATCGCCAAAAATGGAAAAAATGACAAAAACGAATAGAAAGCGCCAAAACATAAAAAAGCACCAAAACTAAAATGATCGCAAAAAAACGCAATAAATCGCCAAAAATGGAAAAAAGCACCAAAACGAAAAAAGCGCCAAAAAGCACTACAACAAAGAAATCGCTAAAATGCAAAAAATCACCAAAGCTAAAATTATCCCCGAAAAACGAAATAAATCGCCAAAAATGGAAAAAATCACCAAAACGAAAAAAGCACCAAAATAATAAACGCAAGAAGTCACCAAAACTAAAATGATCTCCAAAAACGCAATTATTGCGTTTTTTGGTGACCATTTTAGTTATGGTGATTTTTGCCGTTTTAGCGTTTTTTTGTTTTGATGCTTTTTTTTATTTTGGCGTTTTTTTTTCGTTTTGGTGACTTTCCATTTTTGGCGATTTATTTCGTTTTTCGGCGATAATTTTAGTTTTGGCGATAAAAATATCGTTTTTTTTGTTTTGGTGCTTTTTTGGCACTTTTTTCGGTTTGGTGCTTTTTTTCTATTTTTGGCGATTTATTTGGTTTTTTAGCGATATATTTAGATTTGACAATATTGTATACTTTTGGTGATCATATTAGTTTTGGTGATTTTTTGCGCTTTAGCGTTTTTTTGTGTTTTTTCTGTTTAGGCGCTTTTTTTCGTTTTAGTGATTTTTTTCCATTTATGGCGATTTGTTTCGTTTTTCGGCGATAATTTTAATTTTGGTGAGTAGTAGGGAGCAATTCGTTCTACGGCAATTAAAATTTTAAACTTTGGGTAATTAAAATTTGAAATTTTAAAATTTTAATTGTTAAATAAACAAATGATTAATTTGATGCCCGTGGGGAAAAAAATGAAAATTGCTCTGTAGGTAAAATGTGGTTAACAAAATTGTGATTAGTTTGTGATTAGTATCACTGACTAATTATATTATAATGTTCTGCGTTATATGAATTTCCGATATGGGTGTGTCTGTGGGTGAGTGGTAGCGATGCTAGCCTATCCAGGGTCCTACCATAGACCCTGGATGTTTTTTATCGCTTCGTGGGTTGTGGTTGTGTTGAGATAGTGACCTTGGAACAATTGATTGATTATAGACTAGATGGTTCTTATGGGGTCATATTGAGACATTTGGGATCGCACTCGAGAGGTTGTCAAAAACTGATCTGTCCATTAGAGGTAGAATAAAGAGTGTAGACTATTTGGTGACAATGTCACCAAACTTGTCGACAAAAGTGTGACTTGAAAACAGTTGGCCCCATGGATCCTACAGGGATTTATTTATGGCTATTGATTTGAGTTGTTGATAATTTTTTGTGGTGCTTGTGTTTACATTTAAAATGTAGTTGTATTTATTTAAGCATGTCCGTCCACCAATTGACTGGTGGAGGGTTTGTATATATTCAGAATGTGGTTATGGATGTTTTTTTTGCATCAAATAATCGCATGATCGTTTGGATTTGTAGTTGTGTTGCTTAGAAGGACAGATGGTCTGATATGTTTGTTTACGTTAAATATGCATGCTTAATCTTGTTGGTGTTTTTGTTTATTCAGGTGGATGTGTTGGAGAATGAGTCATCATTCTAATTTTTGTTTGTTGGTGGGGGTTGGTTAGAGGTTGTGTTTACACTAAGAGTTTGTACATGTGGATTGATATCTGTCTGTCCATATTAAAATCTTGCTTAATCTTGTTTATTGCTTTGTTTATTTAGCTGCATATGTTTTGAGAATGAGTCATCATTTGATAACATAATTTCATTAGTCGTCATTTTTATAAAATGTTACACAATGTTATGTTTTAGTTCTTGCTGTTGCTATGTACATATATGAATTTCATCTGTCTGTAATTTAGACAATTTGCTGTATCTTGGTAACCGCAAGAGGCAATCTCTTGAAATAAAAAAAACGCTAAAACTAAAAAATTCCAAAATTAAAAAAATATCAAAACGAAAAATCGCCAAAATAAAAAAGCGCTCAAAGGAAAAAAGCACCAAAATTAAAAAAAACGCTAAAACACAAAAAGTCACCACAACTAAAATGATCGCCAAAAAACTAAAAAACCGAAAAAATCGTCAAAACGAAAAAAAGCGTCAAACAAAAAAAAGCACCAAAACGCCAAAAAAAAACACCAAAACTAAAAAATAAAAAAACACAAAAAGAGAAAAGCACCAAAAGTTAAAAAAATCACCAAAACTAAAATTATCGCCGAAAAACGAAATAAATCGCCAAAAATGGAAAAAATGACAAAAACGAATAGAAAGCGCCAAAACATAAAAAAGCACCAAAACTAAAATGATCGCAAAAAAACGCAATAAATCGCCAAAAATGGAAAAAAGCACCAAAACGAAAAAAGCGCCAAAAAGCACTACAACAAAGAAATCGCTAAAATGCAAAAAATCACCAAAGCTAAAATTATCCCCGAAAAACGAAATAAATCGCCAAAAATGGAAAAAATCACCAAAACGAAAAAAGCACCAAAATAATAAACGCAAGAAGTCACCAAAACTAAAATGATCTCCAAAAACGCAATTATTGCGTTTTTTGGTGACCATTTTAGTTATGGTGATTTTTGCCGTTTTAGCGTTTTTTTGTTTTGATGCTTTTTTTTATTTTGGCGTTTTTTTTTCGTTTTGGTGACTTTCCATTTTTGGCGATTTATTTCGTTTTTCGGCGATAATTTTAGTTTTGGCGATAAAAATATCGTTTTTTTTGTTTTGGTGCTTTTTTGGCACTTTTTTCGGTTTGGTGCTTTTTTTCTATTTTTGGCGATTTATTTGGTTTTTTAGCGATATATTTAGATTTGACAATATTGTATACTTTTGGTGATCATATTAGTTTTGGTGATTTTTTGCGCTTTAGCGTTTTTTTGTGTTTTTTCTGTTTAGGCGCTTTTTTTCGTTTTAGTGATTTTTTTCCATTTATGGCGATTTGTTTCGTTTTTCGGCGATAATTTTAATTTTGGTGAGTAGTAGGGAGCAATTCGTTCTACGGCAATTAAAATTTTAAACTTTGGGTAATTAAAATTTGAAATTTTAAAATTTTAATTGTTAAATAAACAAATGATTAATTTGATGCCCGTGGGGAAAAAAATGAAAATTGCTCTGTAGGTAAAATGTGGTTAACAAAATTGTGATTAGTTTGTGATTAGTATCACTGACTAATTATATTATAATGTTCTGCGTTATATGAATTTCCGATATGGGTGTGTCTGTGGGTGAGTGGTAGCGATGCTAGCCTATCCAGGGTCCTACCATAGACCCTGGATGTTTTTTATCGCTTCGTGGGTTGTGGTTGTGTTGAGATAGTGACCTTGGAACAATTGATTGATTATAGACTAGATGGTTCTTATGGGGTCATATTGAGACATTTGGGATCGCACTCGAGAGGTTGTCAAAAACTGATCTGTCCATTAGAGGTAGAATAAAGAGTGTAGACTATTTGGTGACAATGTCACCAAACTTGTCGACAAAAGTGTGACTTGAAAACAGTTGGCCCCATGGATCCTACAGGGATTTATTTATGGCTATTGATTTGAGTTGTTGATAATTTTTTGTGGTGCTTGTGTTTACATTTAAAATGTAGTTGTATTTATTTAAGCATGTCCGTCCACCAATTGACTGGTGGAGGGTTTGTATATATTCAGAATGTGGTTATGGATGTTTTTTTTGCATCAAATAATCGCATGATCGTTTGGATTTGTAGTTGTGTTGCTTAGAAGGACAGATGGTCTGATATGTTTGTTTACGTTAAATATGCATGCTTAATCTTGTTGGTGTTTTTGTTTATTCAGGTGGATGTGTTGGAGAATGAGTCATCATTCTAATTTTTGTTTGTTGGTGGGGGTTGGTTAGAGGTTGTGTTTACACTAAGAGTTTGTACATGTGGATTGATATCTGTCTGTCCATATTAAAATCTTGCTTAATCTTGTTTATTGCTTTGTTTATTTAGCTGCATATGTTTTGAGAATGAGTCATCATTTGATAACATAATTTCATTAGTCGTCATTTTTATAAAATGTTACACAATGTTATGTTTTAGTTCTTGCTGTTGCTATGTACATATATGAATTTCATCTGTCTGTAATTTAGACAATTTGCTGTATCTTGGTAACCGCAAGAGGCAATCTCTTGAAATAAAAAAAACGCTAAAACTAAAAAATTCCAAAATTAAAAAAATATCAAAACGAAAAATCGCCAAAATAAAAAAGCGCTCAAAGGAAAAAAGCACCAAAATTAAAAAAAACGCTAAAACACAAAAAGTCACCACAACTAAAATGATCGCCAAAAAACTAAAAAACCGAAAAAATCGTCAAAACGAAAAAAAGCGTCAAACAAAAAAAAGCACCAAAACGCCAAAAAAAAACACCAAAACTAAAAAATAAAAAAACACAAAAAGAGAAAAGCACCAAAAGTTAAAAAAATCACCAAAACTAAAATTATCGCCGAAAAACGAAATAAATCGCCAAAAATGGAAAAAATGACAAAAACGAATAGAAAGCGCTTAAACATAAAAAAGCACCAAAACTAAAATGATCGCAAAAAAAACGCAATAAATCGCCAAAAATGGAAAAAAGCACCAAAACGAAAAAAGCGCCTAAAAGCACTACAACAAAGAAATCGCTAAAATGCAAAAAATCACCAAAGCTAAAATTATCCCCGAAAAACGAAATAAATCGCCAAAAATGGAAAAAATCACCAAAACGAAAAAAGCACCAAAATAATAAACGCAAGAAGTCACCAAAACTAAAATGATCTCCAAAAACGCAATTATTGCGTTTTTTGGTGACCATTTTAGTTATGGTGATTTTTGCCGTTTTAGCGTTTTTTTGTTTTGATGCTTTTTTTTATTTTGGCGTTTTTTTTCGTTTTGGTGACTCCATTTTTGGCGATTTATTTCGTTTTTCGGCGATAATTTTAGTTTTGGCGATAAAAATATCGTTTTTTTTTGTTTTGGTGCTTTTTTGGCACTTTTTTCGGTTTGGTGCTTTTTTTCTATTTTTGGCGATTTATTTGGTTTTTTAGCGATATATTTAGATTTGACAATATTGTATACTTTTGGTGATCATATTAGTTTTGGTGATTTTTTGCGCTTTAGCGTTTTTTTGTGTTTTTTCTGTTTAGGCGCTTTTTTTCGTTTTAGTGATTTTTTTCCATTTATGGCGATTTGTTTCGTTTTTCGGCGATAATTTTAATTTTGGTGAGTAGTAGGGAGCAATTCGTTCTACGGCAATTAAAATTTTAAACTTTGGGTAATTAAAATTTGAAATTTTAAAATTTTAATTGTTAAATAAACAAATGATTAATTTGATGCCCGTGGGGAAAAAAATGAAAATTGCTCTGTAGGTAAAATGTGGTTAACAAAATTGTGATTAGTTTGTGATTAGTATCACTGACTAATTATATTATAATGTTCTGCGTTATATGAATTTCCGATATGGGTGTGTCTGTGGGTGAGTGGTAGCGATGCTAGCCTATCCAGGGTCCTACCATAGACCCTGGATGTTTTTTATCGCTTCGTGGGTTGTGGTTGTGTTGAGATAGTGACCTTGGAACAATTGATTGATTATAGACTAGATGGTTCTTATGGGGTCATATTGAGACATTTGGGATCGCACTCGAGAGGTTGTCAAAAACTGATCTGTCCATTAGAGGTAGAATAAAGAGTGTAGACTATTTGGTGACAATGTCACCAAACTTGTCGACAAAAGTGTGACTTGAAAACAGTTGGCCCCATGGATCCTACAGGGATTTATTTATGGCTATTGATTTGAGTTGTTGATAATTTTTTGTGGTGCTTGTGTTTACATTTAAAATGTAGTTGTATTTATTTAAGCATGTCCGTCCACCAATTGACTGGTGGAGGGTTTGTATATATTCAGAATGTGGTTATGGATGTTTTTTTTGCATCAAATAATCGCATGATCGTTTGGATTTGTAGTTGTGTTGCTTAGAAGGACAGATGGTCTGATATGTTTGTTTACGTTAAATATGCATGCTTAATCTTGTTGGTGTTTTTGTTTATTCAGGTGGATGTGTTGGAGAATGAGTCATCATTCTAATTTTTGTTTGTTGGTGGGGGTTGGTTAGAGGTTGTGTTTACACTAAGAGTTTGTACATGTGGATTGATATCTGTCTGTCCATATTAAAATCTTGCTTAATCTTGTTTATTGCTTTGTTTATTTAGCTGCATATGTTTTGAGAATGAGTCATCATTTGATAACATAATTTCATTAGTCGTCATTTTTATAAAATGTTACACAATGTTATGTTTTAGTTCTTGCTGTTGCTATGTACATATATGAATTTCATCTGTCTGTAATTTAGACAATTTGCTGTATCTTGGTAACCGCAAGAGGCAATCTCTTGAAATAAAAAAAACGCTAAAACTAAAAAATTCCAAAATTAAAAAAATATCAAAACGAAAAATCGCCAAAATAAAAAAGCGCTCAAAGGAAAAAAGCACCAAAATTAAAAAAAACGCTAAAACACAAAAAGTCACCACAACTAAAATGATCGCCAAAAAACTAAAAAACCGAAAAAATCGTCAAAACGAAAAAAAGCGTCAAACAAAAAAAAGCACCAAAACGCCAAAAAAAAAACACCAAAACTAAAAAATAAAAAAACACAAAAAGAGAAAAGCACCAAAAGTTAAAAAAATCACCAAAACTAAAATTATCGCCGAAAAACGAAATAAATCGCCAAAAATGGAAAAAATGACAAAAACGAATAGAAAGCGCTTAAACATAAAAAAGCACCAAAACTAAAATGATCGCAAAAAAACGCAATAAATCGCCAAAAATGGAAAAAAGCACCAAAACGAAAAAAGCGCCTAAAAGCACTACAACAAAGAAATCGCTAAAATGCAAAAAATCACCAAAGCTAAAATTATCCCCGAAAAACGAAATAAATCGCCAAAAATGGAAAAAATCACCAAAACGAAAAAAGCACCAAAATAATAAACGCAAGAAGTCACCAAAACTAAAATGATCTCCAAAAACGCAATTATTGCGTTTTTTGGTGACCATTTTAGTTATGGTGATTTTTGCCGTTTTAGCGTTTTTTTGTTTTGATGCTTTTTTTTATTTTGGCGTTTTTTTTCGTTTTGGTGACTCCATTTTTGGCGATTTATTTCGTTTTTCGGCGATAATTTTAGTTTTGGCGATAAAAATATCGTTTTTTTTTGTTTTGGTGCTTTTTTGGCACTTTTTTCGGTTTGGTGCTTTTTTTCTATTTTTGGCGATTTATTTGGTTTTTTAGCGATATATTTAGATTTGACAATATTGTATACTTTTGGTGATCATATTAGTTTTGGTGATTTTTTGCGCTTTAGCGTTTTTTTGTGTTTTTTCTGTTTAGGCGCTTTTTTTCGTTTTAGTGATTTTTTTCCATTTATGGCGATTTGTTTCGTTTTTCGGCGATAATTTTAATTTTGGTGAGTAGTAGGGAGCAATTCGTTCTACGGCAATTAAAATTTTAAACTTTGGGTAATTAAAATTTGAAATTTTAAAATTTTAATTGTTAAATAAACAAATGATTAATTTGATGCCCGTGGGGAAAAAAATGAAAATTGCTCTGTAGGTAAAATGTGGTTAACAAAATTGTGATTAGTTTGTGATTAGTATCACTGACTAATTATATTATAATGTTCTGCGTTATATGAATTTCCGATATGGGTGTGTCTGTGGGTGAGTGGTAGCGATGCTAGCCTATCCAGGGTCCTACCATAGACCCTGGATGTTTTTTATCGCTTCGTGGGTTGTGGTTGTGTTGAGATAGTGACCTTGGAACAATTGATTGATTATAGACTAGATGGTTCTTATGGGGTCATATTGAGACATTTGGGATCGCACTCGAGAGGTTGTCAAAAACTGATCTGTCCATTAGAGGTAGAATAAAGAGTGTAGACTATTTGGTGACAATGTCACCAAACTTGTCGACAAAAGTGTGACTTGAAAACAGTTGGCCCCATGGATCCTACAGGGATTTATTTATGGCTATTGATTTGAGTTGTTGATAATTTTTTGTGGTGCTTGTGTTTACATTTAAAATGTAGTTGTATTTATTTAAGCATGTCCGTCCACCAATTGACTGGTGGAGGGTTTGTATATATTCAGAATGTGGTTATGGATGTTTTTTTTGCATCAAATAATCGCATGATCGTTTGGATTTGTAGTTGTGTTGCTTAGAAGGACAGATGGTCTGATATGTTTGTTTACGTTAAATATGCATGCTTAATCTTGTTGGTGTTTTTGTTTATTCAGGTGGATGTGTTGGAGAATGAGTCATCATTCTAATTTTTGTTTGTTGGTGGGGGTTGGTTAGAGGTTGTGTTTACACTAAGAGTTTGTACATGTGGATTGATATCTGTCTGTCCATATTAAAATCTTGCTTAATCTTGTTTATTGCTTTGTTTATTTAGCTGCATATGTTTTGAGAATGAGTCATCATTTGATAACATAATTTCATTAGTCGTCATTTTTATAAAATGTTACACAATGTTATGTTTTAGTTCTTGCTGTTGCTATGTACATATATGAATTTCATCTGTCTGTAATTTAGACAATTTGCTGTATCTTGGTAACCGCAAGAGGCAATCTCTTGAAATAAAAAAAACGCTAAAACTAAAAAATTCCAAAATTAAAAAAATATCAAAACGAAAAATCGCCAAAATAAAAAAGCGCTCAAAGGAAAAAAGCACCAAAATTAAAAAAAACGCTAAAACACAAAAAGTCACCACAACTAAAATGATCGCCAAAAAACTAAAAAACCGAAAAAATCGTCAAAACGAAAAAAAGCGTCAAACAAAAAAAAGCACCAAAACGCCAAAAAAAAAACACCAAAACTAAAAAATAAAAAAACACAAAAAGAGAAAAGCACCAAAAGTTAAAAAAATCACCAAAACTAAAATTATCGCCGAAAAACGAAATAAATCGCCAAAAATGGAAAAAATGACAAAAACGAATAGAAAGCGCTTAAACATAAAAAAGCACCAAAACTAAAATGATCGCAAAAAAACGCAATAAATCGCCAAAAATGGAAAAAAGCACCAAAACGAAAAAAGCGCCTAAAAGCACTACAACAAAGAAATCGCTAAAATGCAAAAAATCACCAAAGCTAAAATTATCCCCGAAAAACGAAATAAATCGCCAAAAATGGAAAAAATCACCAAAACGAAAAAAGCACCAAAATAATAAACGCAAGAAGTCACCAAAACTAAAATGATCTCCAAAAACGCAATTATTGCGTTTTTTGGTGACCATTTTAGTTATGGTGATTTTTGCCGTTTTAGCGTTTTTTTGTTTTGATGCTTTTTTTTATTTTGGCGTTTTTTTTCGTTTTGGTGACTCCATTTTTGGCGATTTATTTCGTTTTTCGGCGATAATTTTAGTTTTGGCGATAAAAATATCGTTTTTTTTTGTTTTGGTGCTTTTTTGGCACTTTTTTCGGTTTGGTGCTTTTTTTCTATTTTTGGCGATTTATTTGGTTTTTTAGCGATATATTTAGATTTGACAATATTGTATACTTTTGGTGATCATATTAGTTTTGGTGATTTTTTGCGCTTTAGCGTTTTTTTGTGTTTTTTCTGTTTAGGCGCTTTTTTTTCGTTTTAGTGATTTTTTTCCATTTATGGCGATTTGTTTCGTTTTTCGGCGATAATTTTAATTTTGGTGAGTAGTAGGGAGCAATTCGTTCTACGGCAATTAAAATTTTAAACTTTGGGTAATTAAAATTTGAAATTTTAAAATTTTAATTGTTAAATAAACAAATGATTAATTTGATGCCCGTGGGGAAAAAAATGAAAATTGCCCTGTAGGTAAAATGTGGTTAACAAAATTGTGATTAGTTTGTGATTAGTATCACTGACTAATTATATTATAATGTTCTGCGTTATATGAATTTCCGATATGGGTGTGTCTGTGGGTGAGTGGTAGCGATGCTAGCCTATCCAGGGTCCTACCATAGACCCTGGATGTTTTTTATCGCTTCGTGGGTTGTGGTTGTGTTGAGATAGTGACCTTGGAACAATTGATTGATTATAGACTAGATGGTTCTTATGGGGTCATATTGAGACATTTGGGATCGCACTCGAGAGGTTGTCAAAAACTGATCTGTCCATTAGAGGTAGAATAAAGAGTGTAGACTATTTGGTGACAATGTCACCAAACTTGTCGACAAAAGTGTGACTTGAAAACAGTTGGCCCCATGGATCCTACAGGGATTTATTTATGGCTATTGATTTGAGTTGTTGATAATTTTTTGTGGTGCTTGTGTTTACATTTAAAATGTAGTTGTATTTATTTAAGCATGTCCGTCCACCAATTGACTGGTGGAGGGTTTGTATATATTCAGAATGTGGTTATGGATGTTTTTTTTGCATCAAATAATCGCATGATCGTTTGGATTTGTAGTTGTGTTGCTTAGAAGGACAGATGGTCTGATATGTTTGTTTACGTTAAATATGCATGCTTAATCTTGTTGGTGTTTTTGTTTATTCAGGTGGATGTGTTGGAGAATGAGTCATCATTCTAATTTTTGTTTGTTGGTGGGGGTTGGTTAGAGGTTGTGTTTACACTAAGAGTTTGTACATGTGGATTGATATCTGTCTGTCCATATTAAAATCTTGCTTAATCTTGTTTATTGCTTTGTTTATTTAGCTGCATATGTTTTGAGAATGAGTCATCATTTGATAACATAATTTCATTAGTCGTCATTTTTATAAAATGTTACACAATGTTATGTTTTAGTTCTTGCTGTTGCTATGTACATATATGAATTTCATCTGTCTGTAATTTAGACAATTTGCTGTATCTTGGTAACCGCAAGAGGCAATCTCTTGAAATAAAAAAAACGCTAAAACTAAAAAATTCCAAAATTAAAAAAATATCAAAACGAAAAATCGCCAAAATAAAAAAGCGCTCAAAGGAAAAAAGCACCAAAATTAAAAAAAACGCTAAAACACAAAAAGTCACCACAACTAAAATGATCGCCAAAAAACTAAAAAACCGAAAAAATCGTCAAAACGAAAAAAAGCGTCAAACAAAAAAAAGCACCAAAACGCCAAAAAAAAAACACCAAAACTAAAAAATAAAAAAACACAAAAAGAGAAAAGCACCAAAAGTTAAAAAAATCACCAAAACTAAAATTATCGCCGAAAAACGAAATAAATCGCCAAAAATGGAAAAAATGACAAAAACGAATAGAAAGCGCTTAAACATAAAAAAGCACCAAAACTAAAATGATCGCAAAAAAACGCAATAAATCGCCAAAAATGGAAAAAAGCACCAAAACGAAAAAAGCGCCTAAAAGCACTACAACAAAGAAATCGCTAAAATGCAAAAAATCACCAAAGCTAAAATTATCCCCGAAAAACGAAATAAATCGCCAAAAATGGAAAAAATCACCAAAACGAAAAAAGCACCAAAATAATAAACGCAAGAAGTCACCAAAACTAAAATGATCTCCAAAAACGCAATTATTGCGTTTTTTGGTGACCATTTTAGTTATGGTGATTTTTGCCGTTTTAGCGTTTTTTTGTTTTGATGCTTTTTTTTATTTTGGCGTTTTTTTTTCGTTTTGGTGACTTTCCATTTTTGGCGATTTATTTCGTTTTTCGGCGATAATTTTAGTTTTGGCGATAAAAATATCGTTTTTTTTGTTTTGGTGCTTTTTTGGCACTTTTTTCGGTTTGGTGCTTTTTTTCTATTTTTGGCGATTTATTTGGTTTTTTAGCGATATATTTAGATTTGACAATATTGTATACTTTTGGTGATCATATTAGTTTTGGTGATTTTTTGCGCTTTAGCGTTTTTTTGTGTTTTTTCTGTTTAGGCGCTTTTTTTCGTTTTAGTGATTTTTTTCCATTTATGGCGATTTGTTTCGTTTTTCGGCGATAATTTTAATTTTGGTGAGTAGTAGGGAGCAATTCGTTCTACGGCAATTAAAATTTTAAACTTTGGGTAATTAAAATTTGAAATTTTAAAATTTTAATTGTTAAATAAACAAATGATTAATTTGATGCCCGTGGGGAAAAAAATGAAAATTGCTCTGTAGGTAAAATGTGGTTAACAAAATTGTGATTAGTTTGTGATTAGTATCACTGACTAATTATATTATAATGTTCTGCGTTATATGAATTTCCGATATGGGTGTGTCTGTGGGTGAGTGGTAGCGATGCTAGCCTATCCAGGGTCCTACCATAGACCCTGGATGTTTTTTATCGCTTCGTGGGTTGTGGTTGTGTTGAGATAGTGACCTTGGAACAATTGATTGATTATAGACTAGATGGTTCTTATGGGGTCATATTGAGACATTTGGGATCGCACTCGAGAGGTTGTCAAAAACTGATCTGTCCATTAGAGGTAGAATAAAGAGTGTAGACTATTTGGTGACAATGTCACCAAACTTGTCGACAAAAGTGTGACTTGAAAACAGTTGGCCCCATGGATCCTACAGGGATTTATTTATGGCTATTGATTTGAGTTGTTGATAATTTTTTGTGGTGCTTGTGTTTACATTTAAAATGTAGTTGTATTTATTTAAGCATGTCCGTCCACCAATTGACTGGTGGAGGGTTTGTATATATTCAGAATGTGGTTATGGATGTTTTTTTTGCATCAAATAATCGCATGATCGTTTGGATTTGTAGTTGTGTTGCTTAGAAGGACAGATGGTCTGATATGTTTGTTTACGTTAAATATGCATGCTTAATCTTGTTGGTGTTTTTGTTTATTCAGGTGGATGTGTTGGAGAATGAGTCATCATTCTAATTTTTGTTTGTTGGTGGGGGTTGGTTAGAGGTTGTGTTTACACTAAGAGTTTGTACATGTGGATTGATATCTGTCTGTCCATATTAAAATCTTGCTTAATCTTGTTTATTGCTTTGTTTATTTAGCTGCATATGTTTTGAGAATGAGTCATCATTTGATAACATAATTTCATTAGTCGTCATTTTTATAAAATGTTACACAATGTTATGTTTTAGTTCTTGCTGTTGCTATGTACATATATGAATTTCATCTGTCTGTAATTTAGACAATTTGCTGTATCTTGGTAACCGCAAGAGGCAATCTCTTGAAATAAAAAAAACGCTAAAACTAAAAAATTCCAAAATTAAAAAAATATCAAAACGAAAAATCGCCAAAATAAAAAAGCGCTCAAAGGAAAAAAGCACCAAAATTAAAAAAAACGCTAAAACACAAAAAGTCACCACAACTAAAATGATCGCCAAAAAACTAAAAAACCGAAAAAATCGTCAAAACGAAAAAAAGCGTCAAACAAAAAAAAGCACCAAAACGCCAAAAAAAAAACACCAAAACTAAAAAATAAAAAAACACAAAAAGAGAAAAGCACCAAAAGTTAAAAAAATCACCAAAACTAAAATTATCGCCGAAAAACGAAATAAATCGCCAAAAATGGAAAAAATGACAAAAACGAATAGAAAGCGCTTAAACATAAAAAAGCACCAAAACTAAAATGATCGCAAAAAAACGCAATAAATCGCCAAAAATGGAAAAAAGCACCAAAACGAAAAAAGCGCCTAAAAGCACTACAACAAAGAAATCGCTAAAATGCAAAAAATCACCAAAGCTAAAATTATCCCCGAAAAACGAAATAAATCGCCAAAAATGGAAAAAATCACCAAAACGAAAAAAGCACCAAAATAATAAACGCAAGAAGTCACCAAAACTAAAATGATCTCCAAAAACGCAATTATTGCGTTTTTTGGTGACCATTTTAGTTATGGTGATTTTTGCCGTTTTAGCGTTTTTTTGTTTTGATGCTTTTTTTTATTTTGGCGTTTTTTTTCGTTTTGGTGACTCCATTTTTGGCGATTTATTTCGTTTTTCGGCGATAATTTTAGTTTTGGCGATAAAAATATCGTTTTTTTTTGTTTTGGTGCTTTTTTGGCACTTTTTTCGGTTTGGTGCTTTTTTTCTATTTTTGGCGATTTATTTGGTTTTTTAGCGATATATTTAGATTTGACAATATTGTATACTTTTGGTGATCATATTAGTTTTGGTGATTTTTTGCGCTTTAGCGTTTTTTTGTGTTTTTTCTGTTTAGGCGCTTTTTTTTCGTTTTAGTGATTTTTTTCCATTTATGGCGATTTGTTTCGTTTTTCGGCGATAATTTTAATTTTGGTGAGTAGTAGGGAGCAATTCGTTCTACGGCAATTAAAATTTTAAACTTTGGGTAATTAAAATTTGAAATTTTAAAATTTTAATTGTTAAATAAACAAATGATTAATTTGATGCCCGTGGGGAAAAAAATGAAAATTGCCCTGTAGGTAAAATGTGGTTAACAAAATTGTGATTAGTTTGTGATTAGTATCACTGACTAATTATATTATAATGTTCTGCGTTATATGAATTTCCGATATGGGTGTGTCTGTGGGTGAGTGGTAGCGATGCTAGCCTATCCAGGGTCCTACCATAGACCCTGGATGTTTTTTATCGCTTCGTGGGTTGTGGTTGTGTTGAGATAGTGACCTTGGAACAATTGATTGATTATAGACTAGATGGTTCTTATGGGGTCATATTGAGACATTTGGGATCGCACTCGAGAGGTTGTCAAAAACTGATCTGTCCATTAGAGGTAGAATAAAGAGTGTAGACTATTTGGTGACAATGTCACCAAACTTGTCGACAAAAGTGTGACTTGAAAACAGTTGGCCCCATGGATCCTACAGGGATTTATTTATGGCTATTGATTTGAGTTGTTGATAATTTTTTGTGGTGCTTGTGTTTACATTTAAAATGTAGTTGTATTTATTTAAGCATGTCCGTCCACCAATTGACTGGTGGAGGGTTTGTATATTTTCAGAATGTGGTTATGGATGTTTTTTTTTGCATCAAATAATCGCATGATCGTTTGGATTTGTAGTTGTGTTGCTTAGAAGGACAGATGGTCTGATATGTTTGTTTACGTTAAATATGCATGCTTAATCTTGTTGGTGTTTTTGTTTATTCAGGTGGATGTGTTGGAGAATGAGTCATCATTCTAATTTTTGTTTGTTGGTGGGGGTTGGTTAGAGGTTGTGTTTACACTAAGAGTTTGTACATGTGGATTGATATCTGTCTGTCCATATTAAAATCTTGCTTAATCTTGTTTATTGCTTTGTTTATTTAGCTGCATATGTTTTGAGAATGAGTCATCATTTGATAACATAATTTCATTAGTCGTCATTTTTATAAAATGTTACACAATGTTATGTTTTAGTTCTTGCTGTTGCTATGTACATATATGAATTTCATCTGTCTGTAATTTAGACAATTTGCTGTATCTTGGTAACCGCAAGAGGCAATCTCTTGAAATAAAAAAAACGCTAAAACTAAAAAATTCCAAAATTAAAAAAATATCAAAACGAAAAATCGCCAAAATAAAAAAGCGCTCAAAGGAAAAAAGCACCAAAATTAAAAAAAACGCTAAAACACAAAAAGTCACCACAACTAAAATGATCGCCAAAAAACTAAAAAACCGAAAAAATCGTCAAAACGAAAAAAAGCGTCAAACAAAAAAAAGCACCAAAACGCCAAAAAAAAAAAAAACACCAAAACTAAAAAATAAAAAAACACAAAAAGAGAAAAGCACCAAAAGTTAAAAAAATCACCAAAACTAAAATTATCGCCGAAAAACGAAATAAATCGCCAAAAATGGAAAAAATGACAAAAACGAATAGAAAGCGCTTAAACATAAAAAAGCACCAAAACTAAAATGATCGCAAAAAAACGCAATAAATCGCCAAAAATGGAAAAAAGCACCAAAACGAAAAAAGCGGCTAAAAGCACTACAACAAAGAAATCGCTAAAATGCAAAAAATCACCAAAGCTAAAATTATCCCCGAAAAACGAAATAAATCGCCAAAAATGGAAAAAATCACCAAAACGAAAAAAGCACCAAAATAATAAACGCAAGAAGTCACCAAAACTAAAATGATCTCCAAAAACGCAATTATTGCGTTTTTTGGTGACCATTTTAGTTATGGTGATTTTTGCCGTTTTAGCGTTTTTTTGTTTTGATGCTTTTTTTTATTTTGGCGTTTTTTTTTCGTTTTGGTGACTTTCCATTTTTGGCGATTTATTTCGTTTTTCGGCGATAATTTTAGTTTTGGCGATAAAAATATCGTTTTTTTTTTTGTTTTGGTGCTTTTTTGGCACTTTTTTCGGTTTGGTGCTTTTTTTCTATTTTTGGCGATTTATTTGGTTTTTTAGCGATATATTTAGATTTGACAATATTGTATACTTTTGGTGATCATATTAGTTTTGGTGATTTTTTGCGCTTTAGCGTTTTTTTGTGTTTTTTCTGTTTAGGCGCTTTTTTTTCGTTTTAGTGATTTTTTTCCATTTATGGCGATTTGTTTCGTTTTTCGGCGATAATTTTAATTTTGGTGAGTAGTAGGGAGCAATTCGTTCTACGGCAATTAAAATTTTAAACTTTGGGTAATTAAAATTTGAAATTTTAAAATTTTAATTGTTAAATAAACAAATGATTAATTTGATGCCCGTGGGGAAAAAAATGAAAATTGCCCTGTAGGTAAAATGTGGTTAACAAAATTGTGATTAGTTTGTGATTAGTATCACTGACTAATTATATTATAATGTTCTGCGTTATATGAATTTCCGATATGGGTGTGTCTGTGGGTGAGTGGTAGCGATGCTAGCCTATCCAGGGTCCTACCATAGACCCTGGATGTTTTTTATCGCTTCGTGGGTTGTGGTTGTGTTGAGATAGTGACCTTGGAACAATTGATTGATTATAGACTAGATGGTTCTTATGGGGTCATATTGAGACATTTGGGATCGCACTCGAGAGGTTGTCAAAAACTGATCTGTCCATTAGAGGTAGAATAAAGAGTGTAGACTATTTGGTGACAATGTCACCAAACTTGTCGACAAAAGTGTGACTTGAAAACAGTTGGCCCCATGGATCCTACAGGGATTTATTTATGGCTATTGATTTGAGTTGTTGATAATTTTTTGTGGTGCTTGTGTTTACATTTAAAATGTAGTTGTATTTATTTAAGCATGTCCGTCCACCAATTGACTGGTGGAGGGTTTGTATATTTTCAGAATGTGGTTATGGATGTTTTTTTTGCATCAAATAATCGCATGATCGTTTGGATTTGTAGTTGTGTTGCTTAGAAGGACAGATGGTCTGATATGTTTGTTTACGTTAAATATGCATGCTTAATCTTGTTGGTGTTTTTGTTTATTCAGGTGGATGTGTTGGAGAATGAGTCATCATTCTAATTTTTGTTTGTTGGTGGGGGTTGGTTAGAGGTTGTGTTTACACTAAGAGTTTGTACATGTGGATTGATATCTGTCTGTCCATATTAAAATCTTGCTTAATCTTGTTTATTGCTTTGTTTATTTAGCTGCGTATGTTTTGAGAATGAGTCATCATTTGATAACATAATTTCATTAGTCGTCATTTTTATAAAATGTTACACAATGTTATGTTTTAGTTCTTGCTGTTGCTATGTACATATATGAATTTCATCTGTCTGTAATTTAGACAATTTGCTGTATCTTGGTAACCGCAAGAGGCAATCTCTTGAAATAAAAAAAACGCTAAAACTAAAAAATTCCAAAATTAAAAAAATATCAAAACGAAAAATCGCCAAAATAAAAAAGCGCTCAAAAGAAAAAAGCACCAAAATTAAAAAAAACGCTAAAACACAAAAAGTCACCACAACTAAAATGATCGCCAAAAAACTAAAAAACCGAAAAAATCGTCAAAACGAAAAAAAGCGTCAAACAAAAAAAAGCACCAAAACGCCAAAAAAAACACCAAAACTAAAAAATAAAAAAACACAAAAAGAGAAAAGCACCAAAAGTTAAAAAAATCACCAAAACTAAAATTATCGCCGAAAAACGAAATAAATCGCCAAAAATGGAAAAAATGACAAAAACGAATAGAAAGCGCTTAAACATAAAAAAGCACCAAAACTAAAATGATCGCAAAAAAACGCAATAAATCGCCAAAAATGGAAAAAAGCACCAAAACGAAAAAAGCGCCTAAAAGCACTACAACAAAGAAATCGCTAAAATGCAAAAAATCACCAAAGCTAAAATTATCCCCGAAAAACGAAATAAATCGCCAAAAATGGAAAAAATCACCAAAACGAAAAAAGCACCAAAATAATAAACGCAAGAAGTCACCAAAACTAAAATGATCTCCAAAAACGCAATTATTGCGTTTTTTGGTGACCATTTTAGTTATGGTGATTTTTGCCGTTTTAGCGTTTTTTTGTTTTGATGCTTTTTTTTATTTTGGCGTTTTTTTTTCGTTTTGGTGACTCCATTTTTGGCGATTTATTTCGTTTTTCGGCGATAATTTTAGTTTTGGCGATAAAATATCGTTTTTTTTTGTTTTGGTGCTTTTTTGGCACTTTTTTCGGTTTGGTGCTTTTTTTCTATTTTTGGCGATTTATTTGGTTTTTTAGCGATATATTTAGATTTGACAATATTGTATACTTTTGGTGATCATATTAGTTTTGGTGATTTTTTGCGCTTTAGCGTTTTTTTGTGTTTTTTCTGTTTAGGCGCTTTTTTTTCGTTTTAGTGATTTTTTTCCATTTATGGCGATTTGTTTCGTTTTTCGGCGATAATTTTAATTTTGGTGAGTAGTAGGGAGCAATTCGTTCTACGGCAATTAAAATTTTAAACTTTGGGTAATTAAAATTTGAAATTTTAAAATTTTAATTGTTAAATAAACAAATGATTAATTTGATGCCCGTGGGGAAAAAAATGAAAATTGCCCTGTAGGTAAAATGTGGTTAACAAAATTGTGATTAGTTTGTGATTAGTATCACTGACTAATTATATTATAATGTTCTGCGTTATATGAATTTCCGATATGGGTGTGTCTGTGGGTGAGTGGTAGCGATGCTAGCCTATCCAGGGTCCTACCATAGACCCTGGATGTTTTTTATCGCTTCGTGGGTTGTGGTTGTGTTGAGATAGTGACCTTGGAACAATTGATTGATTATAGACTAGATGGTTCTTATGGGGTCATATTGAGACATTTGGGATCGCACTCGAGAGGTTGTCAAAAACTGATCTGTCCATTAGAGGTAGAATAAAGAGTGTAGACTATTTGGTGACAATGTCACCAAACTTGTCGACAAAAGTGTGACTTGAAAACAGTTGGCCCCATGGATCCTACAGGGATTTATTTATGGCTATTGATTTGAGTTGTTGATAATTTTTTGTGGTGCTTGTGTTTACATTTAAAATGTAGTTGTATTTATTTAAGCATGTCCGTCCACCAATTGACTGGTGGAGGGTTTGTATATTTTCAGAATGTGGTTATGGATGTTTTTTTTTGCATCAAATAATCGCATGATCGTTTGGATTTGTAGTTGTGTTGCTTAGAAGGACAGATGGTCTGATATGTTTGTTTACGTTAAATATGCATGCTTAATCTTGTTGGTGTTTTTGTTTATTCAGGTGGATGTGTTGGAGAATGAGTCATCATTCTAATTTTTGTTTGTTGGTGGGGGTTGGTTAGAGGTTGTGTTTACACTAAGAGTTTGTACATGTGGATTGATATCTGTCTGTCCATATTAAAATCTTGCTTAATCTTGTTTATTGCTTTGTTTATTTAGCTGCATATGTTTTGAGAATGAGTCATCATTTGATATCATTTGTCCGTGAGAATATATATTTGTGTATATGAGATGTTCATAGCTTGATGTTTTTTGAATTTGTTAGTGTGGGTATGGGGGGCGTGAGCATTTCTGTCTGTCTGTGGGAATTTCTATATGTCTGAATGTATGAATTTGAGTCTGTCCATGATTTGGAGGTATGTTGTTAAAATAGTTTGAACTATTTTTGTAGGCGACATGTGATGTACATATTTAGTATAAAATGTTCTCTTGTATGTGACCTTCCCTATTTTTATATGTTTATGCTAAAGTCCGTTTGTTCTGAGTTTTATAACACAGCGTCTTCACGAGATATTAACTTTGAAATAACATGAGAGAAAACGTCGGCAGAATAATAAAAACAACATGTCGATTTTTCTCTTAATCTTATACAAGGCGTAAACGTAATTTCACTTTTCCTATACGATTTCATTTTATGCCAATGCTCACCGAGTTAACATGTACTACTTTCGCACAATTACTTATTTTATTTTTAATTTTTCACACAAAATTAAATTTATAAATCAATTAAACACATTTATTCACTTATTTAACATAAAAAGTTTATCAAAAACATCGCTTTTAATTTATTTTAATAAACACTCACACATGCACACCAAATTATTTTCCTATACGTGTGTTTTTTTGACAGTTCATCTCATAAGATCGTTGTTATAAAATTTCTTATAACAACGCTCTCATAAAAATTTTTGTAACATTGAGATAACACTAATTTGAAGTCTACACGTAACATAATTCTCTCTGCGATTGAATTTGACAATCTCATCTTACATATTATGTTACGTGTAGACCTCAAGTAATACTGTGGACGATGAATTTTTTTTATTTTGTTAAGCTTATCTTTGTTCTATGTATGTTAAATTCAATTTGTTTATATTTAAAGTTTTAAAATGTTTTGTTTCTATTTATTTAAGCATGTCCGTCCATTTTTGACTCAACGTCAGTCGGTTGGTGAACAGTTTGTATATTTTCATTATGTGGTTATGGAAGTGTGAGAGGGGAGGAGCTGTGTTAAGTTCTACTAAATGTTCTGAGTACGCAATCGCATGGGTATGAAATTTGACAATATCTGTACATACTTATGTACATATCTGCAAATTTATTTGATGTATGCATGTACATTAGGGCTGCCATACGTCCTGGTTTTCGACAAATTGTCCTGGTGTCCTGGTCCACTCTTAAATTGTGCTGGTTTTTTGACACAGGTTAATGCAGACAAAAATGTAATTGCTGCTGAATTTTGTAATGAACAGAGGTTAAGCTTTCTGTTATAACGCTGTGTACATGAAGCAATTTTACCAGCATTTCGTCACCTTATTATTGGTTTGACCCATAAACATAGGAAAAAACATTAAAAAGCAGAAACCAATAATAAGCTGACGATTTGTTGCCTGGGGCCAGGAGTGCCAAATGATTTTGATAAAAAATCTGCACTTATCTTGGAAAAAATCGGAATTTTCGGCACTTCAATTCGAAAAATCGGCATAAATAAAGCTAAGCATTTTTCGTGGTTTTATTAATTTTTATTAATAAGAAAACAAAAAAATTGCAACCGCAAGTAATCTCACGTGGTTTATAAACATAAATGCACATAAAAAAAATTATTTTTTAAGCTTACCATGAGATTACAATATGTGCGTTTGTTAAATTGACGGAGCTAAATATTTGTGGGAGAACCATATTTTTTTTTAATTCTGCTAAAACTGGAAAAGCCTTTGTGGAATATAAATGATTTTCAGAATGAATACATATCCGAATTTATAATTTTTGCTAAATCGCTCTTAATATGAGTAGCAAAACAATTGGTTTTATGAGTTTCAAATAATCTGTAGAATAAAGAATTCCTTCCATAGTTTAATTTTCTAAGGAACATCGAAATTTTTTTTAGTTACCCGCGTACTGAAGAGTGTGCTAGGTATTAACTGGGAGGTCGCAGGGATTTTCTGCAGAAGAGCTCAAAAAGCTTAATCAATATGTGCGTTTGTTAAACTGACGGAGCTAAATATTTGTCCGATATTTGCAGACAAATGTGGGAGAACTATAATTTTTTTAAATTCTGCTAAAACTGGAAAAGCCTTTGTGGAATCGCCTCGCTCTATTTTAGAAATTTTTTGCCAAAAATTATATAATAGCCCATTCAGACTGCAGCCAAATTAAGTTTTTCTTGATTTCGGCTGAAATCAACTTGAAAATAAGTTATTTCCCATACATTTTGTCATAGCCCAAATTAAGTTATTTTCCTTAATTTCGGCGAAATTAACTTGAAATTACAATGCACATACCTGTGTTTGTTTTAAAGTTACTTTTTTGGAACAACGTATTTACAACTGTGCGGAGTGAAAAAAAATTAGTTGACATTTGTTTTAATAAAAACATAAAAATTTTAATTATAAACGTAAAAAAGATTTTAAACGAAAGAAAAGAATGTGTTGTGGCCAAAAAAGTTCAAAAATCAAACAATCCCTATGAAATGGAGGATGTATCAACTGCAAAATGTCAGCCGAAATGAAGCCAAATGCTGTATGAACACTTTTAATTTGGTAAGTATTTTCGGCACGAAATCAAGTCATTTTGGTGCAGTCTGAATGGGCTATAAATCAATTTCAGTCTTTTTGAATATTTATTCAAATACAAGAACTTTCAATCTATATAATTCTGAAAATTTTAATAATATCAAAAATAGTGGTGATTTACAGTTACCATCAAAATCAAAGTTTTCGTATGAAAGTGAGCATTTCTAATATATAAAAATTTACACAAAGCCTGGGGCTTACGTCTTTCAACTACTCGATGAAATAAACACAGGTCGCCTCGCTAGCCCATGTGTTTATTTTCGCCCCTCGTAATTTTAAATTAATTTTTTATTTTTGTTTATTGTTTTTTATGTATGAATTACATGTTAAGTTTTGTATCTATTGTTTAATTGTTCGACTTCAATTTGAAATATATGGTTGATACATGTATCAAAATAAAAATTTGTTGCGGTTCATTTTTATATGATTAGTTCCTGGAATATATAAGCTTTTGTTGTACATTCGTTTGTTATATGTATTATAAATGTCCTGGTCGACGGGCTCAGACTTCTGGCAGCCCTAATGTACATACATACCCAGTGGTAAAACTTACGAGGCATTCACTAAACAGGCCTTCCAAGACCTGAATTTAAGATCCAAAAGTAATTCTTTTCTGCCTTCTCAGGCAGGCCTTCTACAAGGCCTCTACACTGGTTTCTTTTGGAAGGAGTATTCTATTTTTAGATTTTTCGTTTTGTTTAATAAAAAATGTTCTTTATAAATAATAGACATTCAGGTATGTGATGGAAATCGATTTCGAATGAAAATCGACACAAAAACGAAGAAAGTTGTGACGGCTACTGAAGTATTGTTTTCATATCGATTTTACTTAAAATCGAATTCGATTTCATTTTCTATTTTGTTCTATGAAAATATCAACAAAAAATAGATGTGATAGAAATCGAGTAGAATATGTTTAACGATTTCAAAAGTTTCGAATGATATGTATGTATTTCACACATATTTTTGCAATAATTTTCGTTAAAATGCTAAATTAGTTTGTCACTGGCGTGTTTTTTGACATTTAAGCATATTTTTTGCTGATATATAATTTTTGGATGTCTTAATAAATATTCACTAGCACTTTAGCAAAATTTCCGTAGGTTTTTTTCTATTTTTAGAAATTTCTAATACATTTTAGAGCTTGTTCCCGATTTGTTCGCGAATTATTTTCGCGCAAAATTTCATTTTTTCCTAGTTTTTATTCTTTTTACGATTTTCAATCGATTTTAGGACTTCTTTTCTATTTTGCAATCTTTCAGGGATTTTCGCCACTTTTGTGGAACTAGTGATTTTTGCAAGCTTTCACATTTTTTAGAGTTTTAGCGATTTTTAATCAATATTAGATAATGCTATTTTTCGGTGCTGGCAAAATTTTGCGAATATATGACACTAGCGGTTTTTAATAAATTTTAGGCCTATTTGTCATAAATGAATTTTTCGCGAATTTTCGGAGTAGAAGCAATTTTTTCCGAAACTTTTATAATTTTTACATTATTATCGGTTTTTAGTCACTAACTGTTGATTTTGGACTTTCGCAATATTTTTGCGAGTTTTCGCGTTACTACTTTTTTAAGTTTTAACTGTTTATCGGCATTTTTATATAAGCAAGTTTTTGGGTTACGAAACTGAAGCTCATTTTGGCTTTAGGAAAAACGGTGAAATTACGAATATTCGCAAAAAAACTTGCTTATATATGAATGATTACAATGTTACGATTGATTAAAAGCCCAAAATATTGAAAAAACCAACAACTTTGGAAAACTTACGCGTATCGCCAAAAATTGCAAAATTTTAAACGAGCCATAATTTTAATTAAAAATCGCTAAAACCGTAAGAAATGCCACACATTCGGAAAAAATCGCGAAATATCGCAAAAATTTGGTAACAGCGGCATGATAACTAAGTCTAATCGTGTGAACTATAAAGAGGTTAAAAATTGCAAAAAGACGCTTCTATCCCGAACGTTGCTGAAATTCGCGTGAAGTTGCAATATCGGAAAAAAGCCCTAACAATTATTAGAAACCGCCAAAGCTGCATGTTCACGAAAAATCGCTAACTTTTTGATATAAATACCCAAAAAAGGAATATACCCATATATCGGGTAAATACTGGGTAGAGTCCCATCTAAAAATATCTACCATATATCTAAGTGATTTCCGTGGATTCATTTGAAGTTACATATTTTAAAATCTGCTGAAGACTAATTAAATAACATGTGTCATTTTTTTCCAAAGAAAGAGTGTAAAAGAAGAACTAATGCCAGCAATGTACCAACAAGCTAAAAGATTTGTAGATTACTTATTGCATACTCATCGTAAACTTTTATAAGACATATTAGGACATATAACGTTGTTAAAGATTATGCGGTTGCGTATAGGAATTCCAAATTTTGTTAAAAATTAGTATAAATACTAAAAAAATAATAATAACTTTATGTCAAAAAAGTTTTTATATAAAGAAATACATGGAACACAAACAAAAGTGGAAAATGAAATCGATGCGATTTCCATCACACCTAAAACTATTTCATTCGTTTTCAACTTTCGATTTCATTTGAAATCGAGTCGATTTGTATAACATACCTGATTCTCGTATTCTTTTTTCGAAAATAATTTGTATATAAGACTGAATTTTACCTACAAGAGGCATTATACATGCTGCTATTATGCCGTTTATGTTGTAGATACTACATCATATTCAATTCCTTCCAAATAAATACATGAAATTTAGCCTCCCTCATATGTTTAAAAAATTACTTTGGATAAAAAGGAGTTCGAAATAAATAAAACATCACGACAATCAAAAATATAGAAGCCGCTATAAAAATACCCAGATTAAAAAATGTACCTCCATTTAATTTTTAACAGACCTTCCCAGACCAGCCCTTCTATCAGGCCTGCTGAGTAATGGGTCGAGGAAGGCCTTGGTCCGCAATGACTTTGCGTGTAAAAAAGAAAGGACTATGTAATGGGAGTGGAAGTACTACAGACTGCTAAATAAGGCCTCTTTACTCCTTCCATTTACCGCTGGGTACAAATAAGTGTTTGCTCTATATTTGGATGAATTTTTTTCAAGTGAGAACTTTTTTTTTGTTGCATAATATTCGCATGATCGTTTGGATTTGTAGCTGTGTGTAGCTAATACATATGCTGATATATTTTATTTGAAATGTGTATTTTGTTTGCAGAGGGTTTTTTATGTACAAGTGCATTTCAGTTATTCAATATTTTGGGACCTAGTATTGATAACCAGGGCGTCGATTCTGAATTTATTATAAAAATGAAGTGATAAAAAATTTATCATTTTCACTTCATAGCAATTTTTCTCTTAATTTTTCATTTAGAGCGATTCTGATTGCAATTATGAAAAATTGAATCGTTATGAAAACCATCTGTCACTTTTTGTTTTATTCCGCTCATTTCTTGAATTATAAGCAAATTTAAACAAAAACTAATTTTATTGCAAATACATATTATGTACTTTCTGGTCTTCTGAAGCTTTGCAACATCTTTTTTTATCCATTGGGTTGTTTTTAAATATTAAGTTTACTTTTTTAAAATTTGTGGTTTTATGTGCTTGTTACAAAAATGTATAGCAAATAACTTAACTCTGTTATTTATTTGTTTTTATTTATATATTTATTTATTTATTATAGTTTGCAATCTGGCATAACAAGAAAAAATATCTTATAAATTATAGTGCTAGTGGGAAAAGATCTACTTTATTTTTATTTCTTGTTTATTTCAGTGTTGTAACAATTATTATAAATAATACATTGTGGCGTTTTTTACTTTATAGAAAATGATTTTTGAAGCAAAAGTTAATAAAAAATTCATTAATAGTTGGCATCATTTAAGTTTTCGCCAACTTTTTCATGATGAAAAAAAATTATCATATGAAAAAAATTTGACAGATAGTTTTCATAAAAGCTGAAATTAGAATCGCATTTTCAATGAAGTGATAATTTATTTTTCATTTTCACATTTTCACAAAAATAGAATCGGGCGCCAGAGTTTTTGAATAGGGTTAATGAACTTGTGATGGATATTTTGATTTCTTTATTTTAATGTAACAATTGTAGATAGATGTTAAGGTGACATTATTATTTTATGGGGTTTTGTCTGTCCGACTATTGCTTCGTTGGTGAGACGAAGGCGTCGTTATGGCACCTTCGTTTATTTATTTAAGAAACAGTGTTTCGTATTGCTAGACAAACGAATTTGAATTTCACAATACATATTATGAAATTTCATTATATGTTATGTTTGTGTATGAGTATTACGTCATCACTTTTTTGTAGGTGTGTGTTGGGTTGAGTGTGTGTATACGATATATGTATGTCTGTTGTGATCGATCTAGTATCTATATAAATTTTGCTATTTTTTAGGTTGTTGTTTATGTATGTATGTATATAAATTTCTTTTTGAGGTTTTACATATTAATTTTGCTTTAAAATTTTTTTATGTATTCTTAATTCTGCTGACTTGGATATTTTTGTTCATCATTTGAACTGTACAGATAAAGATTGTATAGTCTTGAGCTTGTAGTGGTAGTTGTTGTGCATGTACATCACTATTTTTTATCACTTTGTGTGATAGTTTTGCAATGAGCTCTACACGAGGACCAGAAGATTAATTTTTTTGGGAGGAAGTCATGGGAGGTTTTCATGACTCAGGAAAACCTCCCATGAAAATATAAAATATAACCGCCAACAAAAATATAACCGCCGAACACGACAGTATTCCGCGGTTATATTTTTGAGGGCGAAAGGTCTATCAATATACTTATTACATGCTTGTTGTTCTTTAATTTGAATGCTTATACCTATACATGGAAGACAGGAACATTAATTATTTCTATCACTTTCATATCCGATATTTTTAATAATTTATTGAGTTTATTTGATATACAAAGACGTACATATTTCTTTACATTAAATATATTATCAAGTAGGTATTTTATAAGTTAACTGTACTCTTGACCGCTGGAAAGTGTATGCTGTGATCGATAGATAATCTTTGTATTGATGTGTTCTGTTTTTTGAGTTTTGTTTTATTTTTCTGAAGAGTGTCATTGAACGTACACGGAAAAAAATAAGTTTCATATTTGATAACAAAAATCCCGATATTCAAATATTTTTTTTTAAATTTCCTGTGATAAAGAAATTCGCTGTATTAATAGCAAAAATCGTAAAAGTATACATTTTTTAATTAATAAATAGAAATGTTTGAATATAATAGGATATTCAACAATAAATTTACTTGAAATGAATAAAAATTTTGTTAGGAAATTTTAGGCTATTTTTTTTTGTTTTGAATTTATTTACTATCTATCTGTCGATTGATTATACACTTTTCAATAGTTGTTCTTTTTTGAAATCCAACGCACCAGTCACTCTACCAAAAACACTGTTGGAAATTGACAGCAAGAAGTTCATATAAACTTACTCTACATATACATAAATTTATATGGTTGTGCTTTGATCGTAAGCAGGGCTGCCAGGTCTTTTTTATCACGCTTCCCAAATTTTAAAAAACATTTACCAATAAAATCTGTTAAAAGGAAAATCCCAAGAAAAGCCTCATTAAAAAAAGATTTTTTTATTTTTAAGTTTAAACGATGAAATAGTTCATGAAATTTTTTGCGTGAAACTTTTTTTATGGTCAGGGAAGAAATTTAGGTAGGAAAAATGGTGTGAAGTGATTGTTTAGATGATTTTTGTCAAGCTTCTTTACACCATTTACATCTCTACAGTTGCAAGAAGCAAATAAAAGTGTTTCATGAAATATTTGAACATGTAAATTTAGTCTATATTATTCACGCACTTTTATATTATGTATCAGGAGATTATTTTTATCACATATAAAGTGTTACGAAAGTTTACATACGGCTAAAAATTTTAAAGTTTTTTAACAAGTTACACTATGTATGTCGCAAAATTTCGCAAGTTGGGCTCCCTACTGGTAAAGCTAATATATTTCCCTAAATTCAATGGCCGTTTTTCGAAGCAAAAGTTCGTTCGTATTCGCTATGTTAGCGACTTAAATTTTTCGTAGTAAATTACCATAAAAACGACTTTTTTAATACTTTTAGGATGATTTTCAAATTTAAATTTAGCTAATTTGATTATATATGTATAACATTAAGATATTCGATGACTTTTTTTTCGCCAAAATTAAAAATTTTTTTGGAAAAATTATTTAAAAAAAAAACTTTTTTGCTAAAAACGATTTTTGGCGAGTGAACATTACAGTGCTATTTTGTTTTATGTAAGTTTAAGAGAATTTAGATGACTACAACTCGAAAATTGTAAAGTTTACATTCTACAAGACTGATCAAAAACAAAAATATAAAACATTTTTGAAACCACTTGCTACAAAAATATTCTTAAAAAATATTAAGTTATTTCCAAAGTGAACCATATGAACTCAATAAGTCTACTCTTTCTAACAAAATCTATTCTGGAGAAACATGCAGTCTACTTCTTTTTGTCGTAGTGGAGGAGTTAGAGCCGTTAACAAGAAAAATATTGACATGAAGTTAATACTAAACTCAAAATTTAGTTATATATATTTATAGATATTTGGTTATATAAATCAAAGGAAATAAACTTTTAAGGAATTTCTTTAAAAAACCCCATTGTATGTTTGAAATAACCCCAATGGAAACCCCAAACACCAAATGCAAATGTTCATCCTTTTTTGTGATGAAAATTCCCCTAATTTGGGGTAAGAACCCCTAAGATGGCAGCCCTGATCGTAAGTTTGCTGTTAAGTATGTTACTATCTATACATGTAGGTGTTTCTAGTTAATTAACTTACTTAACAACAAGCAGGATACTTAAGTATGCTGCTTGTTGTTAGGTATGTAAGTTTCATTCCCAAGGGATATTTTAAATTATATTAAAATTTATCCTTAAGAGATTTACAAAAATATTAAATGAAACTATAACTTCATTCTTTGAAGTATAAAATAAGTCTGATTTTATTGAATTAAAGTTTCTTACAATCTACTTAAAGATATTTTGTGTTTTATTACTAATACATACTTATTTTCTATAAAGATGCCGATTCTGCAATTTAGAACAAAGGCATCTTTAATGAGTGGCGCAGTGACAAATCATACGATAAAACCAACCAATGGCCTGCAAACGTTTTGTTTACATTAACCATTTGCTGATTTCAAACAACAATTTTTTGTTGGATACAAAACTAAACAAAAATAAGAACAAAGGAATTTGTTTACAAATTCCTTATAGACATTGGCTGGTTTATTTCGTCATCTGTAGGGTTTGCACATATAACTTGTACATATGTATGTAGTTGTGTCTGTTTAGCAAGAGAATAAAAGCGGAAAGTTCCCATTTAGCTCAATCAAGTGTTGCATACTGAAAGATTTTCAAACATAAAACAAAATCTTCTATTTTTTATATGCATTTAATAAATAATAATTTTAACTATTTGGCTATCAAATGTGTTGGCAGTACTTTTTTTCAAATTACAGAATAATTGTCAAAATAAAACATTTATTTAACAAAAACTTATTTAGAAACTAATTTATTATTGAGCAAACAGTTAATTGGAAAAAATTGGGCAGTATTTTTTCTGTGTACATATGTATGTATAACAATACATACATTTTCTTATACTGATTTGTTCCCACATAGGATTTGGAAGATTGTTTTTACCAAAAATCAGAAAACGAAGTCTCTTAAGACTACCTTAGATGATCAAAAAGTGATTAATCAGTTTCGGGCTTAAAACAAGACTCGAAAATGATTCCTACAAATGACTAGAAAACGACTTGTGCGCAATCATAAATTGATCATGCATATGTTCGAAAATTAATCTTTTAAGACTATCTTAGACGATCAAAAAGTGATTAAGCAGTTGCGCGCTCAAAAAACGACTCGAAAATGAGTGCCATAACTGCTTAGAAAAAGACTTGTGCGCAATCATAAATCGATCATGCATATGCTCGAAAGTGAGTATTTTAAGATTACCTAGATGATCAAAAAGCGATTAAGCAGTTGCGTGCTCAAAACAAGACTCGAAAATTATTCATGTTTGTATTTAAAAAATGATTTATTGAAAGTACAATAAAAAATGTACAGCAATCGTAAATAAATCTTGAATATGTTTAAAATGTGATTGTTATGAAAATTATTTTGGAAACGTGTTTCAAACAGTTGGACGATAAAAAAGTGATTCTTAAAATATTTTTAACTTTTACTGCCAGTTTTTGTAAATAAAATAAAAATTTTCGTTAGGGAATTTATATTGAAACAACAATAAAAAAAACTCAAATTTGTGTTTGTTTTCAATTCAAAGTCCCTAACGAAAATTTTAATTTTATTTACAAAAACTGGCAGTTAGAATTAAAATAATAATTTCAATATTATACAGTTACTTTATTGTCATTAATTGTGAAATAATATATATATATATATACATATATATATATATATATATATATATATATATATATATATATATATATATATATATATATATATATATATATATTTATATATATATATATATATATATATATATATATATATATATATATATATATATATATATATATATATATATATATATATATATATATATATATATATATATATATATATATATATATATATATATATATATATATATATATATATATATATATATATATATATATATATATATATATATATATATATATATATATATATATATATATATATATATATATATATATATATATATTCACAATTAATGACAATAAAGTAACTGTATAATATTGAAATTATTATTTTAATTCTAACTGCCAGTTTTTGTAAATAAAATTAAAATTTTCGTTAGGGACTTTGAATTGAAAACAAACACAAATTTGAGTTTTTTTTTATTGTTGTTTAATATAAATTCCCTAACGAAAATTTTTATTTTATTTATAAAAACTGGCAGTAAAAGTTAAAAATATTTTAAGAGTCACTTTTTTATCGTCCAACTGTTTGAAACACGTTTCCAAAATAATTTTCATAACAATCACATTTTAAACATATTCAAGATTTATTTACGATTGCTGTACATTTTTTATTGTACTTTCAATAAATCATTTTTTAAATACAAACATGAATAATTTTCGAGTCTTGTTTTGAGCACGCAACTGCTTAATCGCTTTTTGATAATCTAGGTTATCTTAAAATACTCACTTTCGAGCATATGCATGATCGATTTATGATTGCGCACAAGTCTTTTTCTAAGCAGTTATGGCACTCATTTTCGAGTCGTTTTTTGAGCGCGCAACTGCTTAATCACTTTTTGATCGTCTAAGATAGTCTTAAAAGATTAATTTTCGAACATATGCATGATCAATTTATGATTGCGCACAAGTCGTTTTCTAGTCATTTGTAGGAATCATTTTCGAGTCTTGTTTTAAGCCCGCAACTGATTAATCACTTTTTGATCATCTAAGGTAGTCTTAAGAGACTTCGTTTTCTGATTTTTGGTAAAAACAATCTTCCAAATCCTATGTGGGAACAAATCAGTATAAGAAAATGTATGTATTGTTATACATACATATGTACACAGAAAAAATACTGCCCAATTTTTTCCAATTAACTGTTTGCTCAATAATAAATTAGTTTCTAAATAAGTTTTTGTTAAATAAATGTTTTATTTTGACAATTATTCTGTAATTTGAAAAAAGTACTGCCAACACATTTGATAGCCAAATAGTTAAAATTATTATATATTAAATGCATATAAAAAATAGAAGATTTTGTTTTATGTTTGAAAATCTTTCAGTATGCAACACTTGATTGAGCTAAATGGGAACTTTCCGCTTTTATTCTCTTGCTAAACAGACACAACTACATACATATGTACAAGTTATATGTGCAAACCCTACAGATGACGAAATAAACCAGCCAATGTCTATAAGGAATTTGTAAACAAATTCCTTTGTTCTTATTTTTGTTTAGTTTTGTATCCAACAAAAAATTGTTGTTTGAAATCACCAAATGGTTAATGTAAACAAAACGTTTGCAGGCCATTGGTTGGTTTTATCGTATGATTTGTCACTGAGCCACTCATTAAAGATGCCTTTGTTCTAAATTGCAGAATCGGCATCTTTATAGAAAATAAGTATGTATTAGTAATAAAACACAAAATATCTTTAAGTAGATTGTAAGAAACTTTAATTCAATAAAATCAGACTTATTTTATACTTCAAAGAATGAAGTTATAGTTTCATTTAATATTTTTGTAAATCTCTTAAGGATAAATTTTAATATAATTTAAAATATCCCTTGGGAATGAAACTGGCGCAGTCAACGGTAGGATCCTAAGTGAAAAATAGGATCACGGATCTATTTTTTTTTAATAAAATATCCTTTTTTTAAGAACGTAAATAAAGTGTTTAAAAGATTTTGAATAAAATTTTGTGATAAATATTTCTTTTTTGCCAATAACAACGCAGCCAAAGAGCGTTGTCATTGCATATAAAAAAAAAAAAAAAAAAGAAATTTTTTTCTGCCATTTAACAACGCGGCCAAAGCGTTGGAAGGAAGGAAGAAGCTGGTGCGGCTTATGCGCCAGACAGTAGCAACAACCTCATCGAGAACAACGGCAAATGCAACTTCATCAAGAAGACTACAACTACAAATTCATCAAGATCAACAAAATAAGCAAATTCATCAAAAAAAAGCAACAGCAGGGAGAATAAGGTATAGCCCTTTGAATTTAGTTTTGTGAAAGTTAATCGTTTACGAAAACTATATAAGTAATCGAAAAGAAATAAAATTAGGTTTGAATAAAATGTTTTAAAGGAAATATATATATATATATATATATATATATATATATATATATATATATATATATATATATATATATATATATATATATATATATATATATATATATATATATATATATATATATATATATATATATATATATATATATATATATATATATATATATATATATATATATATATATATATATATATATATATATATATTTGTTGCATTTTTTGTGACTTTCATTAGTGATTTAAAAAAACTTTAGCGAAAATTTTTAATTTTAGTGATATTGATTAATTTAAAGTTTTTTTTGCTGATACATGTTATCATGTGTTTGATATTTGCTCGAGTTATGTTGTCCGAGATTCTTTATAATTTTGTGCGTGAATTTGACCATTTTCGCGATGGAAGTGGTTTTGCCACGTTCTTATAAATTCTTACCGTCATGGAAACTTTTAATATATTTTGGGGAATGCTCTTGATCTTAATTCTTTTTCACAGATTTTCACTATTACATAAAATGTATAATTGAAAAAAAAATTAAATACAATTTTAAAATGTACAAGAAAAGTATTAACTCTTCTATTTAGAAGGAAATGTAAATGTAAGGAAATCATATAAACTTTTAAGAATGCGTTTTTGTTTTATATAAAAGTTTCATGGTTTGTCTTTGCTTTGAATAATATTTTGGAATAAAATATTCATGATGATTTTTTATATCAAAATATGATTTTTATCTCTCCAAATGATGATTTTCTTCGGAAAGTTTCTGGCAACGCTTCACTAGTCATACAACAAGTACGTTCAAAGCAATTGGTATAACATTTCCCTCAGAGCAGTTAAACTTAAGAATTCTATGTGCTTTATTTGAAATGAATCCTTGTTGAACACATTGTTAGATATTTCTAAAGTTAGTGAGCTACATCTTATATATAAAAAGACTACACAATTTTGTCGTACACTTTTAAGTATCTTATTGTCCACCAATATTAATGAAACATACATATATGGTTAAAAAGATATTTGTGTCTAGATGTGCGCAATATATTTTTTTACCGAAAATCCTCAAAATTCCAGAAGTTCCCCAGAAATATCCCCGTTTGAATGTCTGTCACCCGGCGATCCTAGTATTTGTTTTATTACTCAAATGATTAATTTAATTTGTTTCATGCTTTGAATTTTCTTGTTTTCTAAATATAAAGATAAAGCATTTTGACAATTGTGTAATCTTGATGGTATTTTAAGTCTAATCGAGTAACAATTAACCCCCATATGCAAAAAAATAAAGTGTCTTTGAAATTATTGTTAAAACAAAATTTCCATAGAAAAACCGGTTTTAACATACATTTCAAAAACACTTTACTTTTTTTGCATATGGGGGTTAGCTATTAAATTTCTATGGGTCTAATCTAATATGTATCCCAATGTTTGTAAATGATGTAAGCTTCCCTTACATCATCTAAATTAAAATTTTATGAATCTTCAACCAATGAAGAATGGAATATGGTAGGTAATATATACCATGAATGTAATATATAATATATATATATGAATGGAATATGGTAGGTAATATATACCATATACCATAGTCATACAAGTTGTTTACAACTAAATAACTTAGATAATTTGATTTATTTGTAAAGTCCTGTGTTATATCATAGTACTACATTTGAATGTAGTACATACTTTTCCAACATATTCATAATCACCCATGCTATATGACTAATTAGTAATCATTTCTTCGAAACTAATTCAGATGATTACACGAGGAGATACCTGTACATATAATTAAGTAGAATTCATTGACAATTCAGTTATTTTGTTAGCAACGTCATCATATCAACCATCATCGTATAAGATACCTTCTAGTGTGTTCAAACTTGATGACTTGATAATATAAATCGAAATTAGTCTATAAAATATAGTTTAGTAATGCGTTTTTATCGTTCACTATAATTTTCTTTAATATGAATATGCATAGATTCATTCTTATTTAAAAATTCCCTTATAAATATTCTAAATATGCATGTATATATAGTACATATGTCTAATGTTGAATTAAAGGAATACTTAATATGATAACTGTAAGCAAATGGAATATGCTTTTACAGTTATCTAACAATATTTGAGTTTGGTATATTCACTGATTCCTAAATACAATCGAAATCTGTATATGTATACTATAAAAGACCTATATATTTGCTTTTTTAAGTTCTCCCCTTATGTTTTTATTAATACTATCCCCTTATGGTATTGAATTAAGCACATGAATCTAATGGGAATATTTTGGTAGTTGACTTCTTATCAACCTGTAATTTAATAATATTCAAAAAGATATCGAGTAATAATATTCCGAAATATATCTACAATTAAATTGAATATTCAAGGATATGTGTAGTAATATGAGTTTTAAAAATAGTACGTATTTGCATATTCAGTTTCGGTATGGAATTAGTCAACAGATTTTACAGAATCTCATTCATAATAATAATTTGAATTTACATTAATTCAAATAATTGAACTGGAAATTCTAAATAATTACTTTCATCTTAGATTTCACATTTATTTGTATCAACATTTTTCAAACAGGTAGTCATCACAATCTCTATAATAAACACTTGCTTCTTTCATATTTTAAGAATGTTTTATTAAACGCTGGTGTTTTAAAATAACCAGCTTTACTCTGCACATAAAAAAATAACCTCCCTGCAGAAAATTTGGTGACAATTGATCAAAAAGTACTCGTCCAATGACTTGAGAAAATGAGACTGGTACCAAAAATAAGTAGTAGTGAATGGTGTACATATTGTGTAAATGTTCACATATTAACCATTTTGAGTAAATTTAGTTGGTACTCCGGCTAGTATTGTAGTAAACGGCACTGAACAAATTCGATGCACCTGGATCTAAGGCCTATCATATAGTATCTATATAATATTAATTGTTTCCCTTAAATGAGACTG